>NQIM01000148.1:0-82495 GCA_003426235.1 Xylaria polymorpha | reverse complement strand
TCCAATTACAGTTGAGGAACTTTTCCGACCCATTAGCTTCTGCTTAGAAAACATGCTGGTTGACCTTGAAAATTCGGGCCTCAAAGGGGGCCGCCCTGTTTCATTAGTCTTCGTATTTGTCGTGGACTAGCCAATGTTGCAATTATGTACCGATCTGTCTTATGAGCTTTCGCTTTCCACAGCGCGTTTTCGAGATAATATTCCACCTTCAACAATTTTGTTAAATCAAAAAAAAATAATACATTAAGATAACTTAGGCACCTTTGGTGTCATATTCTTCTTTATTTTTCTTTTTTTTTGTTTCCACATCTCACGATGTGGTTCAGACTATGTCTTCATATGACTTTACCTAGGTCTAATTGACCTTTTTTATAAATTATTATTACATTTATAAAATTTCAGTTCAGTACAAAGGAGGATACTGTGAAGTATAAATTTGATATTAATTACTTCTAGTCGTTGAACGTTCTTATAAAAAAGGATTTAAGACAATAAAAAAATCTTAGCCATAGCTAGATAATGTTAACCCTAAATTTATATTTATAAGCTTCGCTTCAGATTAACATTTATAAAAGTTTTTCCTGAAATTCATCCTCTTTTTTCCTTATAACTCTAAAGTAGGGGTTATAGGAGGACATTAAACCTATTTTTTTCTTTATTACATAACAAAAAAAAGAGTATAGCTACCTAACAAGCTAGGTTACTAATTACACTTCGTAATCGTCATTTCATATCTTAAGTATTCTTTCCTTGTATTCTGGTTTTCAAGATGCTACTCTCCCGGCTCTTTTTAAATGTTCTCCACTTTCTATAATTTTATAAATTGTTATCATTTTTTCTAATCGTATAGTTTTTGACCCGTGTAACGGATAAATAGAAAAGTGCTTGGCAATAACTTCTTTTCAAAGCTTTTTACCCCCTAAAGTAACCTGGACAGATTTTTTTCCCTTACCGTGACTATAAACATTTAAACCTAGTTTAAAAAATTCTATAATTTCCTTCATAAGAGGACTATTAACAACGTGTTGAGAAATTTGTATACCCATACTTCCAAAATTAGATTTTGTTCTTAAGAATAAACAACCATCTCCAGCTATAAATCCATTAATATAATTTCCATCTATAGTTATAAACTCTAAATTATCTTTTATAGTGTGAACCGGGGGCATTTTACTGTAATCCTTACGTAAAGAATTCATACCTTCAGAAAGACTAACTAATAGTTCTAATCCTTCCTTAGAGCGATGTAAATTTTGCTCCATTAGCTCTAAAGCTCGCATAAAATCTAAAAAATCTAAATGTTTAGATCCTCTTAGAGGATATTTAATAAAATGGTCTTTAATAACTTTAAGACTGATTTTATCTCGAACAATGTAATCAATAGTACCATATTTTTCATCAATATAAAAAGAACCTACCCCAAAAAAAGCATGAACTTTTTTAATTAATACTGTCTCATTGACTAACATAGTAATTTTAAATCTTAACGAGACCGTCACTCCAAAATTTGCTCGAGCATCACGATGTTTAACTATAGAAAAACTACCTTCAGATTCTACTAAACCAGTAACAAAATTAGGATCTAACTTTAATTCTCCCTTGTGTTCAGATGGAGCATTTAATAGTCGAGTACTACTTGAATAACTTCTAACTTGACCAGCCCCAAGATTAATACTACATAGGTATTTGAAAGAATTAATTTTTAAATAAATAGTCGGGAGCTTACTCCGCCCCGGGTCACTAAGACAACTAATACTTATAGAGCTTACGCCCAAAAACTGATTAATAGTAAAAACTATTATAGAACAACATGAGAAACATAATTTAAAGAACAAGCGAATAGAAAACCAACTTAGCTTAAAATATGCAATACTCAATAAAGTTTTAATGTTAAATAAATAAAGAAAAAAAAGAAGATATCCCAAATGGTGATGATCAGTTAAATGATAAGCATATATTCTTCATAAGGCCACTCCTAAAAAAGCTGATCCAACCATTACGTGTACAAATTTTATTATCAATAATTCACATTATTGCTTAGACTATGTCTTCTTATTAGTGCTTATCCATATTAAGGATAATTAATAAGTAGAGTTTATTGCCATTCTTTTACTTTAACTTTACATACCACCTGGTCGGTAGAACCTAAGTTTAAGTAACATAATATTTATTAGCTAGTCGTTGGACCTTAATATATGTCATAAACAATATACTCTCGGCAGCAAATTGTCTTTAAACATTTAGATAAAGATATCCTTGCCATTAACTCTATTGTTAATTTATCTTTTTTATATTATACTATAACAAAAACATATCCTTTATATATTTCCCCTGTACTTAGACAATCTTTAATTTTCTTTCTAGATATTTTTAGATCTTTAGCACATTCGGTCATACTATCATATATATTTCTATTATTTTTTTCATCTATTACTACAATTTTAACTGATTCGCTTATTAATTTAGTCGTATTTCTAAAGTATCGAACTCCTTTTCTTACTTCATAAGGACTTTCTTGTAAATAAAGTTTAGATATTAATCTATCCAGCTCCGATAGTGAAATCTTCTCAGATAGATTTGTATTTGTTGTTAATCTATATTTGTTTATGTGCAATTTAATTGCGTCAAATACATATTTACCTTCTAGTGTAGTATGATAACCTTTATAATAAAGATCTACCAATTTTAACCATAACCCTAAATCTTGAGCTTTTAAAGTTTTTAATAAAATAGAATAATTATCATACAATAACGGTAGTAAATTATCTCTAATCTCTTGCACTTTATTAATATCTAAAACTACGGTAGGGTTACTATTAACTCTGTCTACTCTAGGTAAAGTAAATAAAACATTACCTACATTAAAAAATTCTCTTATTTTATTGTACAATTCTAATTCTTTAATATGATTTTCTAATTTAAATCTAGGTACATATTTATTCGTTGAGAAGCAACCTTCTGCATCTATAAATCCTGCTAATCAATATTTAGTTATATTAATTTGGTTATTTATAGAACTAGGTACTCATTTACCTGACATACTTTGCATTTCTTTTTGATAAGCTATTATGTTAAATTTACCTTTATCAGATAAATGACTTTTATCTTTTGTCAATAGTACCGCTTTTTTAAATAATTCGTAATGATGAAATTTGGAACTATTAAGATTCACGTAATCGAATAAAGGTATTATAACATATAATAAAGAATTAATATCATTTACAAAGTAATTTACTCTATTTTTAGATTTAGAAATATGACCACATTGTAAAGTATCTTTAATGTATTCTAATACTTTAAGATCATCCTTATGTAAACCTATTTGAAATGTAAATTGAACGTATTTAAAGGTATTATCGGTTAAATCAGTTAATTTAATATTAAAATTACCCTCTCCATCCGTAAATCCAACAAATCATTCTATAAATTCTTTTTTCAAATAATAAGACTCAGGTTTATTAGCATTTAAATTATTAGAAGGACGCTCCGCAGTAATTAATAATTTATTATTATTATTAATAGTAAGAATAGTAGAAAAAGATTTCAAATAAGCAAATATAGATTTAAGTATAATATATAAAAAAATAAACAGGGCTACATTAATGATTAACCCGTGAAAGCCTGTACCAAAAAAAAAACATGTACCAAAAACACCATCACTAATAGTAAAAGATGAAACACTATATTCTAATCATTGGAAGCCTGTAAAAATAAGTGCCAAAATTACAGTAGCTATAGAACCATATAGAGATCCTTTTCTATCCCCTTTAATTAAAGAGTGATGAGAGTATGTTACTGTTGCCTAATCTCAAAATAATAGGTTATTTATGCTATTATCTATGTAATTCATATTAATTTCAGATTTACCCTTAATTATAACTATAATTTATTAATTGTAAATTTAATATGAATCCTTGTATCTCATATTTTTTTTTTATGAGAAGAGATTCCGACTGTACATTAAGCAGCGTTTCAGCCACCCATGATGAACCAGTCTGTCGCGATCTCTATAAAAATCGACGGTCTGGACTTGTAACATTAATCTTTGACCGTTAACATCATCTCCTAATAAATAATATCTCGAAGATATTATTTAAAAAATTATTAAAAAGAATTTATTGTTTTTAAATAGTATTTATTGTTTTAAATAGTTTTTTTTTTTATAGAATTGCATACTATATAACAATAGGTTTATAAAAAAAGATTTAATAAATAGAACCTTTTAACAAATAGAACCTTTTAACCAAATAGTACATCTTATATATTTTTTTTTATTCCATATTATTAATTTTATATCTAAAAAAAGGGTGCATAAAAGGTGAAACAATAGGAACCAAAATATGCAAATTAGATTTAGGTATATATATACCGTATTGATTTAAAATACCTGTTTTAACTATTGATACCTTTAACTTATATTTAGTAGTTAAAATATCTACTAGAAATTTAACTTCAGACAGAGTAAAGTTATCTGTACATAATTTAATACCCCTGTCTTTAATTCAAGTTCCATCATCCATGGTAAGCCAAGGTGTTCAGAATTATTTATTTAAACTTTACGAAATCTATATGTTCCTTTAAAGAGTCCATTGCTATTTAAACATCTTCTAATTGTAGTATGGGAAGTTTCTAACGCAGAGGCAGCTTGCCTTATTGTAGAGTAAAAAGTTGTTTCATTTGTTAAAACATTAATTACTTCTAATGAGTGACCCTTTTTAAGATTAAGCTCTAGTAAATGTTCTAGGTGCCTTTTTTTGAATTCTTCCGAACGATTTAAATTAAGTGCTGCAAACTTAGCCTTACGCTCTTCTGAATAAACTCTGCTATTCCCGATTTCTTTAAATTTAGCTATAGTACTCTCAGAATGTTTAAAACCTAAAGAAGAACCAGCTTTATCTAAGATATTATACTCTGGTTTAAGCAAATCTAAATATACTTGTTCTCTAGATATTAACACCTTAGAATCACAATATTCTAAAATCTCTAGTTTAAAACTACTATGGCCGTATTTAAGTAAAGCAAAATATATCATACTTTTTAGTTTTTTAAAGTTTCTCTTTTTTAGAAAATTTATTGAGAAATAACCCGAAAATCTTTTACCTAAATTAGATGAGCTCCCTATATAAATTTTACCAGTTATCAAGTTTGTTCAACTATAAATTCCAGCCTTGTTAAGATTCTCTTTGTATATAGTAGATCTTAAATCAAGAGGGTTATAATACGAAGCAACAGCTTCAATGGATGAACCTTCTGAGTTATTAGGTTTATTATTACTTGAATAGAACCTTTTATTTAAGTTATTAATACTTACTTTATTAAACTTGTACCTATCACATGGTATATCATAAGAAGACATTATAGACTGGAACTTTGTTACATAATCTTCGAGGGATATTACTACTGTGTAATAATTTGTTTTATTCCTATATTTATTACATACTATCCCAAAAGAATCTTTAAAAGCAGATATCAATATATCTATATCTTTAGTCTTAGTAAATTCAGTATATAACTCTATCTTTACATTTCTAAGTTTACCTAAAGTCTCATCCCAGCGCAAGTGACTACTACGATTTCTCCCATAGTCCACTAGGCTCTGGGTGGAAGATGTGATTCAAATTGCCAAAGCAACAGGAGATAAATATTGCTCTATTCAACTAGGAAGAGCTTTTTTACCTTTACTATAAAATCCTTCATATATTCAGTAAAAAGTACTAAAAGTAAAAGTACGGAATCTACAATAATAAACTAATTCACCAGCGGATCTACCTAATCTACTTTGAATTTGAGGTATATTTTCTTTACAGTAACCTTGTTTAAAAATTTGTGCGTGAAGTCAAACTAAATATTCAATATGATCCCCTTTTTGATAAAAAACAAATCTATACCCATCTTTACTTTTTTCCATCGAACCATCTCCTAATAGAGATCCTACCATAATACTTAATACTTCATAATTATGGGGGCCTATACGTTTAAGAGAAGAAATTCTACTAGAATTGAAAGGTAATACAGGCATAGATGAATAAAATCTCTTCTGGTTTAATGGCCCTATTTTAGATTCTCTATCTATAATCTTATTTCATTTTGGGCGCACGGGCGGAAAAGCACCACTTGACAATAATATTACTGTGTTCAATAAGGGTAATTCGAAAGGATTAACAGGCTCGATACCTAAAGGAGGTCATTGAGCCCCTAATTCAACTGTAGGTGTTAAAGCACTCGTTTAATTTATTACTATATAAGCAATAAATTTTTTGGTTTTAAATTTATGCGCTATTACGTTATGTAACCTTTAGTATTTTTCTATTTTTATTCATTCTTCCTTTTATTTTTTTTACTTCATCCAATCCTTCTCTAGTTAGATGTGTTTTAGCTTTAATTATTAAAGCTGCTTTTTTGAAATCCTCAAATTCCTTGGACTTTATACCTTGTAATTTAAATTCTTCAAAAATAGGAATAATTTTTCCATAAACATCTGAAAACTTTTCGACTATAATTTCACCATAACCAAGCTTAGTTATGTATCTACCACAACCTAGAGTACAAATTATACTTTCTAATAAATCTTTATCTCTTAAATGTTGAGTTAAAATAAATCTTAATCAAACTGTTTCTCCTAATTTAGATAACAAGGATTTTTTTTAATGCTATAAAAAAACACCCTTCTGCGTCAGTAAAACCAGCTAATCAATGTAAACTTTTTATTTTTTTATCATAAGCTTTTGGTTTTAAAGCAGGAACTACATCAAGGAAAGTTAAGCTTAATTTATCCGATAATTCTTCACTATTTAGTGACGCTTTAATAGAGATAATTCGATTTAAACCTTCTAGACTTAAATGTTTTTTATCTCTAATTAGCTCTACTACTTCCTTAAATAGTAGAAAATCTAATTGTTTATATGTTAATAAAGAGAATTTATCAAAATGGTTAATAATAACCTTTAAATCATTAATACCTGATACTCTATATTGTACAGATTCTTCTCCTAATTTTGTAATATTACCTACATTAAAAAATAACTTTATTTCTTCTAATAAAGTAAGATCTTTTATATGTACACCCACCTGAAAGATGGCTTTTATTTTAAAATTGGTTTTATATTTAGAATCTGGACTTACACCTACAAAAAAACAACCCTCTCCATCAATAAACCCACTAACATAGTAAGGATTTAACTTAGAAGACGTAGCATAGCTAGAATACCGGACTTTAGAAGAATAAAAATGGTTAAAACACATTTTTGGGTTAAATACATAATAATTATGTATAAATACCAAGTTTCCTTGGCACTTAGAGTACACCTTACCACACCCGGATGGTGTGGAGAAACCGTCTACTCGTTGCTCTTTTACAGATATGAGACTATCTGACTTAGATCCGCGATTACCCATTCATTGGTTTATACCAATAATCTCTAATGATGTTACTATACCTTTAATTATTAATAAAGCCACTTTAAAAGTTTCCTTAAAAAGCTTAGTTATTAGAGCTTTAAGGAGTCCCCGGAGTTTGGTTTCTATTCACAATGCTTTATGAAAAAATGCTCAAAATATAGCCATAAAGAATAAAGCTTCAGAGACTATAAATAAAAGAACACCGAAATTTAATCCCTTTTGCACAGCTAAAGTATGATTTCCTAAGAAAGTCTATTTGTTAATAATATATCACTATATTAATCGGACTATATCTTATTTAATGGGTTTTTTTTAATAACGCATAAAATTTTTACATGTAGTCTCTGAGGATCCTACTAGGATAATTATACGTCCCCTGGTTTCCTGCTGATTGTCTTATATTATATAAGGTATTCCAGCATATAGTAAAATTTAAAGAGAGCACTTTATAATACATATATATTTAAATTTTTTTTATTGAAATTTTACTAACTTGTGTATGCTTAGCTAGAAGCCGCCCAATATCGGTTAGCTAAAAAAAAATAAACCCACTAAACTTGTGTAGCCTGAGGCTCCGCATCTAAACCTATTAAAGATCTAATCTCTAATCTACCTTTTATAGTAAGATGTTCTTTGGATATTATAATATAGTAAACAGTACTTCATTTCTTATAATTATCTCATTTTTCACCTAATAAGGGATATTTTTTAAAATAATTTATAAGTAACTGGATATTTTCTATAGATGTTACAGATAAAGATAATACCTCTGAATTTGATTTATTACTATTATAACTTTTAACATTACATCTTAAAAACGAAGCTAAATTTTCCATAAAAGGTGACATATCAGAAGATGTAGGCTTATCGTATGCACGTTGATCTAATCTAAATTTTAAACTTACACTTTCACTTACAGATCTTTTACGAGTATCTGATTTAGGTTTACTTTCCACATATTTAATTCCAAAATGCCCATCTGCTTCGGTAAAACCTGTAAGTCAACTATTATCTCCAAAATTAGAAGTATCTAATAAACTTTCTGCTATATTTAAGGAATATTTAAGATTAAAAGATTTAATCAAATCATTAAATCTTTTATTTTTAGGTGTTCTTAGTTTACCATGCATTAAGTTAATACAAAGAAGAATTCCTTCTTTATCCCCGATAATATAACGAAGTGTACTAGTACCTGAAGTTTGAAAACGACCTATACCTCCTAATTCTGACTGAAGAAAAGCATACATACCTATATTATTAACATGTGAAGTAAACACTATTCTAGGATTAAGTATTCTATTCATGGTTGTACTTCCTAAACTAGGAATAGAAATAGACCCATCACCCTCTAAAAGACCTGCTAAGTAATAACCTAAACTATTTTTATCCTTTATATAAAGGAAAGATTCACCTCTAGGATGTAAGTGTAAATTTGAGTTATAAGTACTTAAAGCTTGTTTTACATCTTCAATAGGAAGAGCTTTAGCTGTATTTAGAAAAAAAAAAAATTTAAAAATATATTGTATTAACCGCGCTAAAAGCGTGCCGGTACCCTCTGTTATAATATCACGAAATCAAAATGCCATAGAAAATACTACCATAGCTAAAGCTGAATAAAATATATTATATGCACCACTAAAACTATGCATAGATAGCGCCCCACTAGTAGCTAAGCTAAATAAACTTATACTTGTGTACATAGGCCAAGGTGAAGGTGATACTAGATGGAAAGGATGATCCTGAAAATTACTTCTTACTAATTGAGTCATTTTTATCAATATCTTATTTTTATTATTATACATAGTATCTAATTTTAAAAGAAAGTATCTGTACACTCTTAAGAGATAGGTGACTTGAACACCTAACCTTCCGTGTGTAAAACGGTTGCTCTACCATTGAGCTAATCTCTCTTATATTTTTTAGTTTTTCGGTTTTATTGTTATAACTATTGCACCTACCATTGCTAATAATAATATAAAACTAGCTAATATTAATCACATATTATAATTAGTATATAATACATTACCTATACTAGTAATATGACTATTTTCTATTAAATTACCGTCCCATATTTTGCTGGTTACAAAATATATATCATGATTATATAAATTTAAATTTATTTTTTTAGTGTTCAGATTTAAATAAATATTTTGTAAAATATGATTTAAATTATAATAATTATTTATAATAGTAATATTATAAGGTAATAATTGGAAAACTGGATAATTAAAGGATACTGCTATAGCTATAGCTAAAAGTATACTATTACTAGTATTACTTTGTAATTCACTAATTCTAATATTTATTAACATCAAAATAAATAAAAATAGTATAGAAACTGCTCCAATATATACTATTAATAGGGTCGAGTTGAAAACAACCTTTAATGGCTGTTCCAAAGCTCCCTCCAAACCCTGCGAGATAGTTGCCCATCACAAGGCTTTCCAACAGCTAAAGAGTCTATGACTTATCCATTTCCGCTTCCCTTTCTGATATTCCCTCCAGGAATACGTTTATGGGTACGGCTGGATTTCTTCAATTTCCTTTATGAATCTGAAGATGATGATTCCTGCAGAGCGGGATTTGCTTCCGAGTCAGGGCTCTTATTCTGTCCTTGAATTTATCATTCAGTGGCTTAAGTAACTTTAAACTCTTTACATGGTGCATTTCTACGTTCATGTCGGAACCACAGATTACACAGTTTTCTTCTAATACTCTTACACCTTTGTTAAATCTTCATCCCATTTGGGCCAGTGGATTACGATCATAAGATCTGATTAATCCCTGTTTAAAGGACTTTGTGAATTCTTTGATTCCCTCGGGGTTCTTCAGTAGTTTAACAAAATCCGGTTCTCAGTCCGGTCTTACTTTATTTGGCAGAGGTCTCGGAGTGTCTTTATATTTGCAATATAGAATACCTGGTATAACTTTCTCAATCTTCAATGATACATCCTTCATATCATTTTGGTTTTTGCTATTTTTTCATTTTGATAGCATTTCCTCTGTGACACCAATTACAGAACTTTTCTTGCTTGATAAAGGTCTGCTAAGATCCGATCCTCCTTTTGCAAATACTTGAGCGCTGGTGTTAAGTTTGAATTTTGTAGCAAATAGTTTTGCCGCCGACATTCTCAGTATAAAGCTGATTCTGGCTACAGCTATTCTTCGGTTACCCGCTAGCGCTCATCAGTGGGAAATTCCTCTTATGATACTATTTATACGGTGATTTATTTCCGATTGGGGCAACGGTATCAGGCTGTAGTTTGGCTTAGCGTTTCCGTTTTTGTCACAAAAACCATTCTTTGACAAGCTTAATATCATTTTGTTTATATTAGCATCCAAGATTGGTATCGTCATCTTTCTATTTACTCAGCCTTTACCTCTACCAACTCTTTGACTTATTATTAGAGTCTTTCTTCCAATTTTGTACCCCAAGAAAGGAACAGAGCTGGATGGTGAGGTTATCAGCGTTTTCTCTGAGCTCAAGATTAGGTTTAGATTTCCCTCGAGGAATCTCCCAATCTTGTTTTTGATTTCTACTGCCATTTCTCTTGGTCCTACTATTCCAACTAAAAAATCGTCGGCATATCTAACGTATCTCACATATCTGTAGTTCCTGTCGAACGGATGAGCCGCAGGATATCTTCTTGCGATCTTAGGATTACGTTCCCTTTTCTTGTCCATATACTTTCGGTATTCCGGGTTGGTTTTGGGCGTCTTCCTTGTTCCCTGATATTCTTCCATGATATTATTCATGAATCTATCCAGTTCATGTAGATATATGTTCGATAATAGCGGGGATAATATTCCTCCTTGTGGAGTTCCACTGACGTGTTCTATTACTTTTCCGTTGAATATGATTCTTGCCTTTAGACCTGATTCTATTAAATTTAATATAAGGTCATCTCGTACCTTTCTTCGAACAACATTCATAAGGATGTTATGATTTATGGTGTCGAAATAACTCTTAATATTGAAGGAGATATATCAGCTAACGGCTTTGAATTGGGTATTAACTTGTTTTCAGAGCCGTGTGGCATCCTCTACCAGGTCTAAATCCATGACTATTTTTATTGAAGATAGGTTCAAATATTGCTTCAAGGATTGTTCTTAGAACTTCTTGAACTAATCTGTCATTTGTAGTAGGGATACCCAGAAGTCTGGTCTTACCATTTGCCTTGGGTATTTCTACTTTCTTGATTGCTGCTCATTTAAAAGTTCTATTCATAACCGATGTTCTTAATTTGTCGATACTGTTCATGGTTGTTCTGTCTAGTGTCTCACGGTCAACACCAGGGGTTTCGCTCCCTTTATTTGATCTTACTTTGACATAGCAGGCATACCACAGTTCCTTACAGTCAAGAGTGGTTTTCAGATTCTCTTTAAATATTTTTTCTGGCTTTTGGTAGTTGAAGTATCATAGTCGAGCTATTTTACCGAACCCAAGATCTTTAAGATCTTCATTCATTTGAGACTGCGAGGAATTTGGTAGATAGCTTGATTTAGTGTATGCCCGTTTGGATGTTCCAAAACGAGATTTAGATTCCTTCGCTATATTAGCTACTATGAATCCTCTGACTTCCATTCTTTTAGAATGGATCTCTCCGGTGCCATTATTGACGGGTGTGATGTTCCCTATCATCTCCTGAAAGTATTTGGTTATTGGGTTATCCCGGAGTAGTTTACATCACGTTCCGAATATGGTTGTGCTTTCGTATCCCTGTCCCCAATGCGATGGGTAATCTTGTACTAATAGTGTTATCTTTCCTCCATATTTATAAGGTAGACTAGTNNANCTTTGNNNTNAAGGNCTGGATCTTNGTNNNNAAGGGNTNTCACATTCTGCCGAAGGGATCTCACATTTCACAATTCAGTGTCAGCCATATTCGGACCCTGAGCTCGGATGTTTTTTTGAACAGATTTGTATCTTCCAGATGAGTCCTCATCCACCCTTTTAACTTGGCAGGCTATTGTTTCCCTGTTGTTGCCAACTGTCGAGTTATTACCCCCCGACGGGATAAGCCAAGCGCTCTTCCCAGATACTACTTCTGAGTATTGATCCCGTACAGGATAAATATAATTCCAATAACAGCCGAACGGACGCCCAATAAGATAGACCTATAAAACTTAAACCTAGCATTATTAAATAACAAGAAATACTTGCAAATAAACCTATTAAAAATAAAACAGATACAATCGGATTTTTACTTATAATTACTAGTATACCACATAAAATTGCTAATAATGAAATAATATCTAATATATCTGTTCTATAGCCATTTGTGTATGTTTCATGTATAATAAATAAATTCTTCATATTTATATTTTATATATCTTACCTTCGTAAAGGATAACCACAAGAGTACTCAGACTCGAACTGAGAATTTGGAGGTTGAAGCTCCCTATTTTACCTTTAAACTATACTCTTATAAAAGCATATCACGGAAAAGAGGTGATTCGAACACCCAAGTGTTTACACACAATATATAGCAAATATCTTACCCTACCGATGGCAACTTTTCCTTAACTAGAGCATTTAAAGTATTATTTTCGAATTAAATCGGATTCGGACCGACATCTACTACTGTGACAAAGTAGTCCTTTACCAATTAAGTTATTAATTCCTAAAATTTTTTACCCCTTCGGCCATCCTCTGGAAGAGGAGCGCTGCTTCGCAGCAGGGAAAAAAAAACAAAGTTATTTAAATAAAATACAACCAGTCGGACTCGAACCGACAAACATCGTTTGGAAGACGAGAATTTTACCATTAAATTATGGTTGTTAACTTTAGGGTATACAAGATTCGAACTTGTATCATAATGATTAAAAGCCATACGCATTACCCTTATGCTAATACCCTTTGGCGCCCCTAAGATGAATCGAACATCTATCATATAAATACTAAAATCTATACTTAATGGGTTACGCCTCTGAGATGAATCGAACATCTATACGTACATTAACAGTGAACTGCTCTACCTTTGAGCTACAGAGACTTAAGGTTTGTTCTTATACATAATAAAGTTTAAAAATTCTTTACTTGCATAACATCCTATAATTATTAACTTTCAACTATTTTTATAGTAACTATTTTACCTTCATTAAAACTAGAAGACACATGTTTTTCTGAATTAAGAGGGAGGCTAGTTTCACCTTTAAAGATAAACTGTTGACCATTTTCAGCTCTACGTTTCACAGTAGAACGAGCTAAACCTAAATATTTTGCACATTCTGCTATCGACGAAAAAGATTTAAGCACTTCATTACCTTCATCTATAAAAAAAGACCCCAATAGCTCCATTAGTCACTCTATAACGATTTAGCGATACAATAAAAATTCTTCCTTCTCTTATTTCATAGTTAGAAGGTTGAATTAAGAATTTATCAACCTCTAACATAAGTTGGTTACGATCTAATTTAGTTGTATCTGAAGTAGATAACCGACCATTGTTCATTTGGCTAACGATTCTCTCTATTAAGGATTGACCTTCAGATAAGTACTGAAACCCTTTTTTAATCATATTTAAAAGCACTCTAAAATCTAGGTAATCTAAAGATTTTTTACTATATCACTGAACACTATCAAAAAGAGGAATTAAGACCGTTTCTATAAATTCAATATTATTAACACTTAAATTATATTGACCTGAATAACCAGGATAAACCTTCACACAATCTTCAAGTACATTAGCTTTATAATATTTTTGTAAATATTTCACTATCTCTTTAAGTAAATCCTCGTTACCTTTCTGGGCAATCGAAAATATTACATTTTTCGTTATAGCATTATAACTAAAGGAACCATCACCTTCCACAAACCCTAATAATCAGTTTTTAGTTATTCTGTAGTGATTAATAGGCATAGTGTAATCAATTCTTTTAGAGTTCATCTTATCTATAATATTTAAAATTAAGGGTTTTAACGCTTTTTAAATCTCTATTCGGCTCGCTATAAACCATGAAGGCTTGTTTAAAATCTAAAAAATTAAGATATTTAGAAGAATTTAATTTGTGCTTTGTAAATAATGCTATAATTATACCAACCTCTTGTTTTGAAATGATATTATAAGTAGCTATTGCTCTATTAGGGTCAACTTTCACTTTACCTAATCCTAATTTATCTTGAATAAGCTCTAATACTGCTAGGTCGTCAATATGTAAACCAAAACTAATTATAAATTCAAAAGCATTTCCAGATCTTTGAGGGGTGATTTGAAAGCACCCTTCAGCGTCAGTAAAACCAACAAATCATTCTATAAATTCGGGAGATAGATTGATTTCTTCCTTGTTATCTTGCTTAACTTCAGCTAAATCACTTGACTCTGATTTTTTTATAAAGGAACCGCCTTCGCGTACGGACGAATAATATCTTCCATTGCAATAACCGCTACTTCTGATTGTCAGCGACGAAAACTAGGATTTAGCTAAGTACAGTCCCGGTTGGCCGAGAAACCCACCGTAACTTCCTTTCGTTCCTCGCGTTAAAAGAATAATGTTCGCATATAAAAAATTTAATTAATATTATCTTCATTATTAAACGTTAGGATTTGAACCTAAAGAAAAATTATTCATATTAGCTTTCCAAAGAGCCCTATTAGAAAAAATTTTGTAAACCAGCTTCGTTTATTCATAATATTAATTTAGCTTGAGAGAAGGGATATTAACAGTATCAAGCTCTACCATTGAGCTATAGAGACTTATTATTAGGAGACAAGAGATTCGAACTCTTAAAAGTATATTACTACTGAGTTTACAGCTCAGCCCTTCTTGCCTATAAAGGGACTCTCCTTTATTATTTGTTAATTTATTNATTNAATTTAATTTTAAANTTTTTNACTTTTTATTTTATTTTTTTTCCTTCACGTATTCTTTGCATTATTTGAGCTAATTCATCTAGAGTAAGTAATTGATGTTCAACATTAGGTAGTAAACTCTGTGAAAATGTAAAATTTTTCAAATAAATAGTACCCTTATCTAAATGTTTATTTAATGCAACCTCTTGGATATTAAGTACGTCAATCAAATCTTTTATATTATCCGTAGTATAACACCACAAAATTTAGCTTGAAAATCGTTTTTTCTTTTCGACTTTTGTTTAACTACTTTTGATTTTTTGGTTTTTCAGAATTCATTTTTTATTTTGGATTTTTTTGATTTTTTCATTTTTTAAGTTTTTTCACCACTAACTCGTCAAATTAGGTTTTAACGAAATAAGGTAACAATTAAAGCCTGTGATTTAATAACCCTATACCACTTTTATAATCCAACAGAAAAACAACCCAATTTTCGCTTATACACCTCATGCTCATTTTTCACCAAATAACTCGATCTACCCTGTTTTAGATTGATTTTTATCTATTAATAAATCTATACGTCGTTCTAATAATGTATCAGGGTTTAATATTATTTTTTCATAATTAAAATTAGGTATAATTAATTTTTTATCACTATGAAAAAGATTACCTTCAATTAATAATTCCTCATTAAATCTCGATAATATTAATAGAAAATTATGTAATTTAATACTAATAGGACTAGATAAATGTCTTTTATAACTATCTCCTCCAGTAATTGAAATACCCTCTTCTTTAGTATTAATACCATAATTATATATATCTTTTACTATAGAATGTCAGCTACTAAATCCTGTAAAAATATAATAATTATTAATAATACTATAATTTGTAATTGTCAAATCTGAGGCTAATTCATTTAAGGTAAGAGTTTTAAAAGTAATAGATTTATGAACACCATTTTCAATAGTATCATTATTGTCGTCAGATTTTTTGTCATTAGGTATTATTACATATATAGCAATTGCTTTTCTTGTAATTTTAGCTAGCAATGATTCAAATAAATCTAAATCTAATTCAAATTCTCTATTAAAAATAGATGTAGTGGTTGCATAAGTAAGTTGTTGCTGTCTATTACGGAAAGGTTGACTAAGGTATGCAATAAAAGAATAAGCTGGAATATATATTTTAGGACTTTCATTATGTTCATTAAATTTAATCATGTTTTTTGTTTTTTATAAAATTTATAGGGAGGAAATATTACCAGAAGAGCTCCTCAGTAGCTCTCTAACAGCTAAACCGGTTGTTCTAAATTAAAAAATTAGGATTTATTAATTCAATAGTAAATTCTATAAAATCATTTTTAAATTTTTATAGAATAGTTTTACAATATTAAATTTTTTACTTGGATTTTTGTTTTTTTAATTTGAAAGAATACTCAGATTTGAACTGAGATTATAGATAATTTATCTACCATTTTTCCATATTTAAATTATACTCTTTTTTTTTTTTTTTGTTCAATTTTATAAATCCCGTGCAACTTCCACTACACGAACTGTATTTCGACTTAACACTAATTAGAATCGCGCATACGAAGAATCCTATTATAAGATTTAAATCCGATCATTTATGCGCTTATAATAAAAAAGCAAACTTATTGCACCAACTCCTTTCAGCATGTGACGAGTGATTAGTACCAATCCAAAGTAATATTCACCGTGACATGGTGATTCACGATTACTAGCAATTTCTTTTTCATGCAGCCGAATTTCAGGCTACAATCCATTTCTATATTTTATCCTATTTTTTGAGATTAGCTTAAACTCGCATTTTTGCTTCTCTTTGTCTAGGTTTATGTGGCACGTCTATAGCCCACAATATTAAGGCCATGAGGACTTGTCTTATTCCCCTTTGTTCTGATAATTGTTACGGGTCAGAAAATGCTCTATATTAATATTTTATAAATAAAGCCGAGGTATTCGTTAATTTCACGGACGAATCCGCAGTTTCACAACATTAACTGAAAACAGCCGTGCAACACTTGTATTATTAATTAATATTAATAACATTCAAATTGTGGTAAGGTTTTTCGTGGATCATCGAATTAAATAACATACTTCACTGCTGGTGTCAGAAACGGTCTAGTGATTTCAGTTCCTGCGTTGCCACATTACTCTTGAGGTGAAATGCTTACACTTTCATTTATAGACCAAAAACCTAATCTATGGCATTCATCATTCTCTGCAAAGACTACTGGGGTATCTAATCCTGTTCGTTCTCTGTGCCTTCGTCCTTCAACGTCAGTTTTTACATAAAAGGTTGCCTTCGCCTTTACCAGTCCCTAAGGTATCAACAAATTTCATCTCTACACCTTAAGTACTACCTTCTCACATAAAACTCTAGTAAAAACGTACCTTTAAAAAAGAAAATTTTTACCGTCTAAGTACCCTTTAACACGGCAATCTACATTATGGCAAGTAATTTAGATCTAACAGATTTATCTTAGAATTAAGAGAAAAAAATCCTATTCAATTAGCCTTATAGTACACCTACCCCTATTCATACCCGCCTTTAATTCTTGTATTTTGGCAACACCTTCTACGGTTAAATGAGCTTTTGATTTCATTAAACCCGCTACTATACAAAAATCTTCGTAATCCTTAGCTTTTTCACCAAGGATCGGGTACTTTTCAAAAAAAACCAAAACTTTATCCGTTATGTCGGAAAATCTAGAGACTTGAAATTCATAAACATCTCTTTTTCTACTTAATCTCCCACAACCTAAATAATCTATTAAAGACTTCATTAATAATTCATCACGTATATGTTGAGTAATAATGAAAAGTAAATAAACTTGATGTCCAGTAGATTGAGTACTAGATTTAGTTATTCCTACTAAAAAACAACCCTCAGCTGATGCAAATCCAGCTAATCAATTGTCATTAGGAATACCAGTAAAAAAATCCCTAGGTCTTTCAACTGGAATCACACCAGGAAAAGCTTTTACCAACTCCTCTGATAAACCTAAATTTAAAGAAGCTTTAATAGAAACAATTTTAGTAATTCCTTCTTTATTTAAATGCTCCTTTGTTTTAACTAATTTATAGACTTTTTTAAAAAGTTCGTAATCGGCTCTTTTCTGGGAGATTAATGGGTAATTCTCCAAATGGTTTAAAAGTACAGTTAATTCATCAAAGGTTTGTATTCTATACTGAAGAAGATTTTTTCCAGATTTATGGATTTTACCTACACCAAAATAATTTTGAATATTTTCCAACAGGATTTTATCTTTTTCATGTAAAGTTATTTGGAAGAAAAGTTGTACTCTTCAACCTATTGTTCTATTAACTTTAGTTAAAGGAACTCTAAAACACCCTTCACCGTCAATAAAACCTGTTAAAAATCAAGGATCTATATATAAATTATCTCCTTCCAGCGAATTATCTAATGTAGAATAATATCTTATCTCCTTTTTATGTAATTCCTTAGAAAGGACTCTGATTCGATAGTTTTTTTCAAAACCCGTTAGAGTACACCTTAACATTGGATATTTATTTATTATACAGAGATTTCCAATGCAACTACCGTCTACTCGTTGCTCTTTTACAATAATATTTTCAAGTATTATTGACTTAGATCCGCGATAGCCCATTTCAGTTTCCTTCATTTCTTGACTTATTACCGTACCTAAGTAATTAGCTCAGCCACTTATATATTTTCACATATAGCTTGGTATCAAGAATTTTAGGGCGTCCCCGGAGTTTGATAGTTTTATTAGGCACTCATGTAATATCCTACATCACACAGCACCTATTTAAGATGAATAACACTAGCCTCTTACGTATTACCGCGACTGCTGGCACGTAATTAGTCAAGGCATCAATCTGTTTATCGTCATTATCAATAAACATTTAGAATTTTATTCGATAAATCAATTTATAGATCTTTTAGTCTACATTCCTCAAAGTTGCCAGTTCAGCCGTTAGGCCATTGACCAAAATTCCTCACTGCTGTACTCTAGTTGCCTTGGGCTTTTTTCAGACCCAATGTGGTCGATCAACCGTTTCAGTTTCGACTACGAGAATTAAGGCTTGTTAAGTAATCACCTTAACAACTACCTATCCCTACGATATTTCCTTAAGTCCTCTTAAAGCGGTATTACACCTTTCAATATGAGGGATTTTTCCCCTCTCTTTAAGGTAGGCCGGATATCTATACTCACCTGTTCACCACTTTTAATAAAATTAATCATTAAATTAAACGTTCGATTAGCATGTGTCAAGCACTTTGACAGCGTTCAATCAGAGCCATCACCAAACTCATCTTTATTTTTAAATTTTGATGGTAAAGTCCATCACTATAAATTTTTTTATTTCTATTTATTTTTATAGGGAGTTTCGGACAAAAGCAAGCTATTTCTAGAAAAATTATATCTCTCTAAATTATAGTTTTATGTAAGCTTTGCAAAGCTAGCATTTAAATTATATATTATGATAAAATTATCTATAAATTTATTTTATTTTCTATTTCATACCTAAGGCTTTCGCTTAAAGTAAATTTATACATACATATTGTTTACTATAACTTTACTTAAATTATTTTAAATTTAGTTTATTTTTATCTCTAAAACCTTTTTTTTTTCCTTTCAGCCCAGGCCTAAGGACCTGGTCCTAGGCCCTAATAAAAAAAAAGCTATTTTTTTTTTTATAAGCGCAGGGCTAATTATAATATAACGATATATATTTAGCAAATATATTAATTAAGTATATCGATTTATGGAGTTTAACAAGGCACACGCAAACTCATTTCTTCTTTACACTAAAACATGATCATTACGGGATGTCGCAAATCTTCTTTATTATTCTATGAATCAAAACAAAAGAAAATAACTATAAAGATAGTGGAAAAGGAGTCTACAAGCACCTTCGAAGTACGGAATAAAGACGCAAAGAAAGTATCTCTATAGAAGAATAGTAAAATTACTAAAGCTGTGTGTTATAGTATAACAAATATTGTAGTTCTAAAATAACGTTTAACTAAAAAAAATTAATTAATACGATTTCTAACCGGATACGAATTATTATACAAACGAAGAAGTCTGTTTGGATAATTATATATGACAAAGTCATGAAATCACGCATTAGCTCTATCGTCTAAATAGGGGATAGTCGTTCTTGTTTTACCTACATAAGTAGAATGATAACTAAATACACTATAAATACGGTGAGCATATTATTTACCTGCTAATGAACCATCAGGTTTACCCTCAAAAAACTTCTAATATTGGTAGGGTTATCTACAGTAATAACACCATTTGTAACTGTAAAATCATTACCTTGATGGTTGTGTGATAATCATGGAATATCCGTAGTAATATGACCATTCCTCAGCCAATATTATTAGCAGGAGGTTAAGCAGGAGGTTGAGGAGGTTGAGTAGGACCAGGTGGAGATTGAGAATTTAAAAGATCTCTTATATCCATAGCCAAATATTGAGGAAATAGTTCACTAATAATTTATTCAACAACACCTTTTATACCTAATTTACTAATTATAGCTACAAACCCTGAAATAAGATATATAAAATTATCTGTGGGATCTTCTGAAAAATATTCTAAAATTATTATGGGTAAACCTAAACCTCTCCATAAACCAATCAAAGACACTACAATAATGGTAATTATGAAGTGTTTAGTAAAATTTTTATCAAATCTTAGCATTNTTTTTTATTAATGTAAATCTAACCCATCCTTAATATACCCCGAAGATAACACCACAAATACTTGGGCTTGTATGAATGCAATACCTAATTCCAAACCTGAAAAAGCAATAATAAATGATAAAGGTATTAACCCTAAAAAAAGAATACTATACCACTTGTCATTATATTGTAGGTGAAACCTGCTAATATGTTTAATAACATGTGACCTGATAAACGTGTCCACAAATTCATCCTTTTATTAATAAATCTCCGAAAACTTATACTAATTTAAACAAATACATACCTTTAAAGGGATTAGTTCTATTTTCTTTCAAGTATAAAGATATACTAGGCTGACAAGCATTTTAAAAAATATATATTAACCATACGCACTTTTTTATTCGTACAACCTAGAGTAGACTTAAATAAATTTAAAAAGGTATTTACCCTTATACGGAGTAGTTCGCTTTCTATTTAAATAAGTAGAAATACTAGCCGAAGGTATTCCTAAAGAATCAGTTGCTGATCTCACCGAAGAATATTTAGTAACTTCATGTGTTTGAATATTAGTAACTTCTATAGCTTTATAGTTATGTTTAACCGAGTCTACCTTAGTAATAATATATCCTTTAAATGTAGTAACTTGTTCCTTCGTAGTTGAAGGCTCGTTATCTTCTAAATATTTTGTAAGTCGCCTAGAAGACACACCCAAAAATGGCATGCGGCTTCCTTTGAAGAGAATTCTTTGGTAAGACCTGAAACACTGTTAGTTAATAACACAGCCTGTCTTTCATTTGTTAAACTAGAGATAGAAGAGGAATCTAACTTGGAAGAAAGACTAGTAACTGTATAACCCTTGTATGGTTTATTATTAATCAAATATCTCTTAACCGTGGTCATATGAACACCTAAAAACATAGCAGCTTGGGCCATAGAAGTAAATTCTTTTCTATCTCCTGTTTCGAGGTTTGAAATAACAACAGGCTGTCTAAAAGGACTATTTTTAGCCATTCCTTCTATATGGGTTTTAGTTAATTTTCGTCCTATCATAGACTCTCTTTTTAACTTAAGGAATTCTTCAGATTCATTTGTTCTTTTGGATGCAATACTCATAAGTTTAAGAGAAGCTTCACTATGTTTGTATCCCAAATTTGACCCTGCTACTTTTAATATATTATATTCAGGGTTAAATTTATCTAAGTAGAATTGCTCTCTAGCAACTACTATTGAAACAGGACAATACTCTAAAATCTCTAACCTAAACCCTGCATAACCGTATTTCAAAAGTGCCTTACAAATAAGGGATGCTCCTCGCTTACTGCTCGATAAATAACTATGATTAAAATATCGTCTAAATCTATCGTTCAACATAGAAGAAGAACCTATATAGCTTTTACCTGTATCTTTGTGTAATCAACGGTAAACACCTGATTTATTTTTATTTTGTTGAATAACCAATCCTTTAATCTCATCAGGATTAGTATAAATAACCACAGGATCAAATTCAGATGAAGTATACATAGTTCGATTACCCATCGGAAAAGTTCCCTTTCCTGTGTAGTGTGTAGTGTTTAAATTAGTTAAAGCAAATCCACATCGTAATTGATTGTGAATTAAATGAAACCCCTTTGATTCGAGGTTGGTAATACACATAAATGTATTTAAACTTAATTTCTCTTCGGGCGCAGCCTCAGAAGGATAAGTTTTAATGAAAGAAAAATTAGTTATCAACGTATTGAAAAGTATACGTATCACAAATTTATCCTCAAAATTAATATCTTTGTTTAAAGTTGTTGAACGACCCCTTATTATTTTTAGTTAAATTAAATCTAAAACGATAACCTAATGCTCTAGCTGCAGCACCTATAGAAGGATATATTGTAACTTCTTTAGTTTCTACATTAGTAACCTCTACCTTTTTAGAGGTTTTTTGAACTTTTATGGCTGCACTAAACGTAGTTTGTGTTGAGCCTTCTCTAGATAAACCTATACTGCCTTCAGATTGCACCTTTCCTATGTTAGGTTGGTTTTCAACCTGGCCTTCTGTATCAAGTAATTTAAAAGTATATTTACCTAAAACAGGTTTATCTTGATTTAAGTAAATATAATGTTCAATATATCTTTTATCAATACCTAATGCACGGGCAGCTGCTTTTATAGCGTGGTATATAGTAGAAGTATTTGTTTCTATGTCAGTTACCTCAACTTTAATTTTCATAGATTGAGATGCTGACATTTTAGCTAAAGTTTCTGGAGATCTTTTAAGAGCAGCAGCACGCATATTCTCTACAGTAGCTTCTGAATGTTTTCATCCAGACCCTCGAGAAGGGCTTCCAGGTGTTTTTAATATATTATACTCTGGAGAGTAGACTTCAAAAAAGTGTTTTTCTCTAGACATAAGATTATCTATGTCACAAATATCTAGAATAGTAAGACTAAAGTTATGGTAGCCGTATTTTAATAATGCAACATTAATAGGCATACTATTTTCATTTAGTAATCTATTTACATTATAATACTCTAATAATCTACGATTTAAATCAACAGAACTACCTACATACTTTTTACTATTCAATTTATTAGTTCACATATAAATACCTGATTTACCTTTAATATGATTAAGAATATCAAGTTTATCTTTGTCTGCATCCAGAAAAACAACTAAATCTGAAGAACTTGTAGAAGAAATATCTTTACATGCTACACATGAAGTTGAAAACGCTCTAATGCCCAATTTATCGTAACCAAATTTGTATAAATTTATAGTTACCCTTGGTTGATATAATAAACTACGTGGTGAGATAGTCTCTCCAACTTTGTTTATGTTAATACTATAGGGTAAAACTGAGTTAGTATTAAAAAATTTTACACTAAATAATATAAGTCGTTCACAACTTTATCCTTTTTTAAAGGTATTTATATTGGCATAACCTCAATAAATTTATCCTTTCTTTAAAGGCGGGTCGCACATGCTTGCGTTTAAATTTTACTTTACTTTATTATTTCTAAGCGCAAGCTCATAAAATAACAAAATAAATTGTAAACAAAGATATTAATCTTTATACATAATAATATGTATTTACCCATTTATCTATTTATGTTGTGATACCGCTACGTATAAATAGAACGTAGCCGTAAAAAAACAAAGTAAGAGAAATATAATTAAGTAAGGATAGGCTATTGTGCTAACTTTAATCTTGAATTACTTAATTTATTCCAAGAACCGGCTTTCCCGGCGACTAGAGTATACCTTATAGTTATTAATATGTATTCTATTCCTTTCGCTAAATAAGTTATCAAATGATAAAAATAGCCTAATAATAAGTAACTAAAGAACCGTCTACTCGTTGCTCTTTTACAGTATTTATTTTGTATATCTACCTATCGAAGCAGCTACGCTAGTTTAGACTCCTCGTAATAAGTAGACAAATATTACTGACTTAGATCCGCGATCACCCATTCCTATTACTAGAATCTCTAATGATATTACTATACCCTGATTCATTAATCAGGCCAGATAAAAAGTTTCCGTCCTATCTTTAGTTATTAGAGCTTTAGGGCTTCCCCGGAATTTGGCTCTTGAACACAATAAGAGTGAGTTACCTAATCTCGTCTTTTTATGTTAGCGGCTAATCTTAAACCTAAAGAAATATTTCTAGCTAAATATGATCGGCTGTACTCTTGACCAGTTTTTATTTTAATTATAAACATAGAAAATCCAATTAACCCGCAGTAGATTAGGGTAACTAAGAAGATAGTGAAAAGATTAATTCTTAAACTATATCCCTTAGGGATATGCAAACTTCTCGTATAGTTAAACTAATTTAAAAATATATCTTTTTCTAAAAGGATTAACACGTTGCTTTGCAAAATACCCGGATATACTTGATTGGGATATGTTTAAAGCTTCAGCTGCTAAAGTAAATGAAGGATAAATAGTTACTTCATTTGTTTCAAGATCGGTAACTTCTATTCCCTTTGTACCTCTAGTAACTTTATTTTCAAGATTTTCTAGTTTAGATATACTATACCCTTTTAAGGTTTCATCTTCCGCTTTATGAATAAAATATCATAAACGCGCTCTAGATACATTCAAATATTTAGCAGCATCTGTCATAGAAACAAATTCTTTTTTATCTCCTGTTTCAATATTATTTAATAAAACAGGCTGTTGAGGTAATGTTGTTACATTAGAAGAAACTTGAGTTTCATTAGAACTTGCGTTAAGACTAGATATTTTATATTTATTGTATAGGGTACCTTTGGATAAATATTTACCCGCTGTTACCCTAGATATACCTAAATATTCTCCGGCTTCTGTAAGAGAGATAAATTCTTTTATATTCCCTGTTTCAGTATCAGTAACTATAACAGATTTTCTAAAAGTATTACCTAAACGCAAATTTTCTATGTGCTCTTTACCTAAAGTTTTACCTAATAAGATTTCCCTTTTGATATCACGAGTTGATTCTAAAACTTTTCTATCTTTAGAAGCTATACTAATTAGTTTTTTAGCAGCTTCACTATGTCTATATCCTAAAGGAGATCCAGCTACTTTTAATATATTGTATTCTGGGTTACATGTATCAAAGTAGAATTGTTCTCTTTCAAGTAATATCTCCGGATAACAATATTCTAAAATTTCTAATCTAAACCCTGAATACCCATATTTTAATAATGCTTTATATATTCTTAAATTCCGTTTAGGATATGATATATGATTATAATTAAAATATTGTTTAAATCTTGTACTTAAATTTTTAGCTGACCCAATGTAAGATTTACCAGAATCTATGTGTACTCACCGGTAGACACCTGTTCGCCCTTTATTCTCGTTAACAATTAACTCCTTATCTAGATCAGAATTGGAATAAAATTTAACAGGTATAACAGGTACACATCTACTTGATGTGGACATACTTCTTTTACCGTTAGAGACTCCAGAATTCACAGGTTTATAAGCCAGACTCCGTACTATATCTATACTTTTATCATTAGTTTCCAACAGTTTATTTACCTTTTTAACTTGGTATTGTTTTTTAACCACGAAGGTATCTAGATTTTTACTAAGTCTTTTCGTGATGGCAGGTTGTGAGACACCCATTGCTTCTGCCGCCTTTTTAATGGAAGGGTACACTGAAGTTTCATTTGTTTTTAAGTCTAAAACACTTAAAGATGTTCCGCTTAGTTCACTCATTTTAGCTTTCATGGATTCTGAAAGAAAGGATTTACCTAATCTGGCTAAAGTATATAAGGCTTTAGTCTTTTCACTTCTAGTTTTACCGAAATTAGGATTATTAATACCTTTTTGCGCAAGACTTATTAATTTTCTAGTTTCTTCAGTAAATTTACGCCCTTTAGCAGAATTACTCATTTTTAACCTGCTTTCTTCCGAATGAACACTTCCAAATCTTGAACCTGCTATTAAGTTAAGATTATAATGGGGTTTTAATAAATCAATATAATATTGTTCTCTACTTATAGCGTTTTCTGGAAGACAGTATTCTAAAATTTCCAGTTTAAAATTAGAGTAACCATACTTCAAAATCGCGCTATATATCAAGCTTTTACTTCTAACTAAACTTGAGGTAATAAAACTAACGGTAAAATAATTTCTTAATCTTTGTTGAAGATTTACACTACTACCTATATATGAATCATTGTTTACTTTATTTACTCAACGATAAACTCCTGCTTTGTTTTTATTATCCTTTAATATTATACTTTTATTTAGGTAAGCATCTGGGTATAAAACTGTTGGAGCAATAACCTTAGATTGACTATTTGAATTTTTTTTANTTTAAAGTAGAATAAGATCTAATTACGGAGAAGGATGAACCTATATAACTTTTACCTGAATCTATGTTCACTCAACGATAAATACCAGTCCGGTCTTTATTATCACGAATTATGAATTCTTTTTCTTTATCAGGATAAAGATAAACTTTCACAGGTTCTAAGCTAGAAGATGTAAATATAGTTCTTTTACATGTATATGTATAACTAACTAAATTATAAGACTGTTTAAACGGCGTTCTTATAATTTTATATTTCATAGCATTAGTTTCCAAAGGATAGTTATTAAGTATCAACATTAATTTAAGAACTAAAGATTTTATAAATAGGTTACAGGTTTCCCGATATAAATAAACTGGCCAAGACTATACAGAAACTTTAATTTGAGTTACTTATTTCTACTCAAAACCACATTAATGGCGACTAGAGTACACCTTACAGTATTTTAAATACTGAAGAACCGTCTACTCGTTGCTCTTTTACAACTATAAAGAATTTAATTCTTAAAAATTGATTTAGATCCGCGATGATCCATTTCACTTTCGTTCATCTTATAACTTGTTACTATACCTGAGTAATTAGTTCAGCCGCTAATATATTTTCATATATTGTTTAGTATTATAAGCTTTAGGACTTCCCCGGAGTTTGGCTCTTGTTCACAGAGTAACCTAATCTACTTTATGAATTCTATTAAAACTAATAAAGGTAATAAAGGTAAAGGGCAACCTGCAGGTACTAAAAGAGAGAAGAATACTAAACCGTGTTTTTGGAATCCTAATATTGTTGCACCTAAAACTATAGTAAAACTTAAAGCAAATGTTAATACAAAATGACTTGTAGAAGCAAAACTGTAAGGACAATTTGACAAACCATATAGATTTATCAAACCGGACTATATCTTAATTACTTAATAATTATGGTAAAATTTAATTAAGTAACTTTTCACGTGTAGTCTCTGGGGAGCCCGCTAGGAAATATACTAGAGGTTTCCTGCTGATTGTTCATTGTTTCATCCTTTAAGATTTTTACCGGCCCATCCTAATCTAAAAGATATGGATGGGACGCCTAGCACACCTTAGTGTGCGCAAGGCTATAGATTATTCTTATTGGTACTTAAGGCTTTAGAAGTTTCCAGCATATAGTGAAATTTGTATAAATTTATCTTTAATTATCTATGGTATTACAATTACCTAAACTATCTATTTTTTATTAATTTATTCTTTAATTAATATTCTTTTTGTGTTCATATTATTTTTAATTGTTCTTATTAAACTAATTCCTTCTTCAGTTAGATGATCTTTAGATTTAATTAATTCAGCTACTTTTACTAAATCTAAGTAATCTTCCTTTTTTACACCTAATAAAGGATACTCTTTTAATAAAGGTATTATTTTGGTCTTTATATCTGAGAAGGTTGTAACTAAATATTGCCCTTCGTTACGTGTAGGTGATTTATAATATCTACCACAATTTAAATAAGTTATAAAGCTATTTAATAAGAATTCATCTTTAACGTGTTGAGTTATTGAAAATCTTAAACTCACGTTAGTTTTATTATTAATTTCTTGAATTATAACTTGAAAACAAGCTTCTGCTTCTATAAACCCTCTAACTCAATTAAAGTTTCTTATATTAGCATTATATACATTTGGTCTAGTTATGGGCTCTAAAGTAGGGAAAGATTCTTTAAATTTTTCAGATAAACCTCAATTCAATGTTGATTTTATACCTACTAGTTTTAATAAACCTGTACTTGATAAATGTTCTTTATTGTAAACTAAATTAATAGCTTGTTTAAATAATATATAATCTGCTTGTTTTTGAGTAATTAAAGGATATTTGTCAAAATGATCTATAATTACTTGTAAATCATTTAAAGAACTAACACGATATTGTACAGAATCAATACCATGTTTATATATTTTACCTACATTAAAAGTTCTCTGTATTGCTTGTAATAAATTTATGTCTTTATTATGTAAAGATATACTAAAGATAGGTTTAACTTGTCAACCTGTCAATCTTCTACTATCTTTAAATATAGAAATAGAAAAACAACCCTCTCCATCTACAAATCCTGTAATATAATCAGGATTAAGATAGAAAGTATTTTTATTATTAAAACTGTATCTTACTTGATTTTTAGATATTTTGTAGCTAATATTGCGAGATTGATAATATGAAATTGAAGAATATAATTTTTTTTAATAGATTGTTTGAGATAATTAATCATGAATTTCTAAGGCACCTTTTTACCATTCCTATTAAGTTATTGATTAATACAAATATAAATAAAGCATATATAAATGGAAAGTACATTTGTCCATTTTTAGGGTTTATTTGGTTTGCAACTATACTATGAATTGTAGCGTATAAAGATTCTTGACTTATTGATCAATCATTACCTACTAATTTATTATAATTTGTACTTAAAAGATTAAGGGCTAATATAAAAAAAGCACCTATCATTAAGTATAATCCTATATTAGTTATTGATATATGTAAATTACCTAATACAGGTGCATCTAAACTTAATAAATCTCTGATTTCAAATTGATTTAAAGGACTAACTACTTCTCTGTTTAAATTT
The DNA here is from genome assembly GCA_003426235.1 of Xylaria polymorpha. Classification (NCBI taxonomy): domain Eukaryota; kingdom Fungi; phylum Ascomycota; class Sordariomycetes; order Xylariales; family Xylariaceae; genus Xylaria; species Xylaria polymorpha. The sequence continues at coordinate 53,218 of NQIM01000148.1, read as the reverse complement.
GCGATATTAAAGGTTACCATTGTAAAATTAGAATAATTGTATTCAATAGTTAATATAATAAGTAATTTATATAAATAAAGGGGTATTTAACTTATTATAAAGGATATTAAAATTGAAATGTAAATCTTGATAAATTAAAAATTATAAAATTAATATTTATTACTTTCTTAATATTAATTAAATAATTTAGATATAAAAGTACGAGCTAAAAATAAACGAACAAATCTAGGTAATATATATTTAGATAACATATATATAGTTAAGATTATTATAGCAAAAGCAAAAGTTACTTCATTTATAAAATAAAAAGGTGTTAATTGAGGCATATTAATTAATAACTATAAAATTTAATACTATTACAAGTATTAGTGTTTACTATAAAACGGAAAATAAATTTTTAAGCACGCTTCGCATGAAATGAAATTAAATTATATTAGAATATTCATGGTTAATATGCCAGAGTAAAAATAAAAAATATTTACACCTTTACTTTAGAATTTAAAAATAAAATATAAGATTGTTTATTTTTAAAAATAAATTATAAGATTGTTTATTTCAGGTCATTAATTTTCAAATTTAACTACTTTACCTATTAAACCCTTATAACTAACCGAATGACCTTATTTAGATGTATGTTTATATTTATTTTTATAATTTACATAATGTAAATATATAACATATATTTACGACTTTAATCTAATTTATAACTATCCTTCCGGCCCAGGCATAAGAGCCTGGTCCTAGGCCCGCGAAGCGGGGCAAAAAAAAAAAATAGAGCTTCTCGTTTTCTTGGACACAAAGCTTTGTCTAAGGATTACAATAATCGAATTATTAAATGTAGTTTAAAAATTTAACATAAAGCATGATAAATTATAATACGGCTTTTAATAAAAGAAGGTTAGATAAAAAAAATAACTTAAGCACTAAACAAATGAATTATATTTATATATTAAACTTGTAACAGAATAATGTAATTCATCTAAAATGATAGAAGGATATATACCTAATATAACAGTAAATGCCACTAATATAAATAATAAAAAGAATTATCTTTTGGTTAGATCGCTAATATTTTCTTCAAAGAATTTAGTAAAGGATCCTCCAAATGATATTCTATTAAACATGTAAATAGTATAAGCGGCTGAAAATACAATAGATGTACTAGCTAAAACACCTAATACTGGTAATCTTTCGAATACTCCATATAAACTCATAAATTCACCTACAAAATTTAAAGTTAAGGGCGCTCCGCAATTACCCAAGCAAAGTATAAAGAATAATAAGGAAAATAAAGGCATCAGCTGGGTAATCCCTTTATAATAATGTATTAATCTAGTTCCAGATCTATCATATAATATACCACCTGCACATATAAATAAACCGCTAGATACAAATCCGTGCGCTAAACCTAAAACAATTCCTCCTTCTATTCCTTGTATTGTATTACTAAATACTCCTATTAAATATACAGCAGCGTGAGATACTGAACTATAAGCAATTAATTCCTTAATATCTGTAGTTCTTAATGTACTAAAACTAGCGTATATTATTGTAATTACACCTATTACAAATACTATAAATGTATAATCTAAAGATGCTTTAGGTAATATTGGTAAATTAATCTAAATATACCATATAAACTTAATTTTAAAACAATACCTGCCAATACTATACTTCCACCTAAAGGTGATTCAAGGTGAGCTTTTAATAATCAACTATTAAAAAAATAGTGTAGGCTACCGAGAATACAATAGATGTACTCGCAAAAAACACCTAAAAGAGGTAATCTTTCAAATACTCCTGATCTGGCCCAGATATCGAGTATAATTTTACGTGTAACCTGTTAAAGCTAAACAACCTACCACCCTCCCTCCCTCGTTATCTAACTTATCTTATCTTATTATTTATAAGAAAAATATGTCCCTGCTTCAACACCGCTCTACCGTAAAATTATCTAGCCCCCGCCTCCTTCGCGATTATAAAAAAATATCCTTTTTTTTTATTAGAAGGCTAGTCATCATTACCACTACCTCAGCCGTATTCAGGCATATTAGTACCATCATCTACCACTCCACTAGAATTTTGTTTAAAATCTTTTTTGGTGAATCAGAATTTTGAGGCTTATCCAAAATAAAATCCAAAGATCCTTTATCTACTTTTTGACATTTATTCGCAGATTCGCTAGATGATTCACCAGTTTCTTCTAAGGATCTTTTAGTTCCTGAAGTCGCTGTAGGTTTTTCAGGCTCTGAAGTGTCAGTAGAATTTTGACTACTAGGAACTTCAACTTTTAATTCTTTGTATAAATCTTTGTCTATTTTATCTGAATCACCTTTTCTATCTACATAATCCGGTTTATCTTTTAAGTATTTTTCAGCTTCATCGTGGGTTTTCATACTTTTGGTATATAAAAAATTACCCTCTGGAGATAAAAAACCAAGAGATTTATCTTTAATATGTGTGTTTTGTACTCGGTCTTCATCTCTATATGAAGACATGTATTTTTTAACATCATCTTCACATAACTTGCCTTCTGTTTTCTCATTTATTCTATCCTTTGCGTAATCATGTTTTTCTACGAAATATTCACCAAAAGTATCGACATTTTGATCAAAACTTTTTTTTAACCTCTTCTTTACGCGCCTTTAATCCTTCAAGATCATTCTTATATGCAGCAGCTAAATCCACAGGTTTTTCATCCATAATTTTTTTAGCCTGATCCTTATTAAATACAGGCACAGGATTTTCTTTTGCATATTCTTTTGCAAAATCTTTAAATTCTAGTTTATTTTTTTGACTCATAAGATCCTTATCACAATCTTGACATTTAACTAATTTAATACCAGTAGAGCTAAAATAACGAAGGCCATACCGCATACCAAACATAAGACCCTTGACAGAAAGAGGAAATGAAGTAGAATAAAAGTGATTTCTTGTCTTAATCGCACTAATTAAGAAAGGTTTTATTTTTTAGTTGTGTCTGTTTTAATAGAATTACCTTCTATTTTTTGTGCGGCGCACAAAAAAGATCTTCAAATAGTGAACGATAATAAGAGAATATTACTTTTAAATTATTAATATATACTTTAATAACAGCAACAATAATTAAAGTACGAACTAAGTACTTTATAAAATTTAAATTAAATGATTGAAGTAGCTTCGACTTAACATATCTTTCATTGTTCATATTATTCTTAATTGTTCATATTTCTTCCAACCCTTCTACTGTTAAATGCCCTTTAGATGACATGATTTTTGCTGCTTGTTTAAAACTTTCGAAATCTAATTGTTTATCACCATACATAGGATATTTATTAAATAAAGGAATGATTTTTGATTCTAGATCATAAAATTTACTTACTATAAACTCCCCGTAGGTTTTAGAATCTTTTGCGTATCAGCTCCCACAAGACAAGTAGTCGGCCAATTTACTCATTAATACGCTGTCACGTTTATCTTGGCCAATTGAAAAGAATAATCTAACTGAAAAACCTGATTTAGATGATGAAGATTTACTTACAGATACCATAAAACAACCATCTCCACAAACAAATCCGGACAATCAATAAGGATTAGGTATTTCTTCAAAAAGTACTTCAGGACGAGGTGCAGGAATAACATTAAAAGTGTTTTTTAAACTTTCAGATAAACCTAAGTTCATATAAGCTCTAATACTAATAATTTTATTTAAACCTTCTAAGCTTAAGTGCTCTTGGTTAGATACTAATTCGTATGCTTGTTTAAATAATAAATAGTCAGCTTTTTTTTGAGTTCTTAAAGGATACTTATCAAAATGATCTATCACTAATTTTAAATCTTCTATATAACTTATTCTGTATTGTGATGATTCTTCACCCAATTTAGTAATATTTCCTGTACACTTAAAATGAGCTGCAATTAATTTTAATAATTCCAAGTCTTTATTGTGTAAACCCACATTAAAACTTAGCTTTGTATGATATCCTAACACAGATTTAGAATTCTTTCCTACCATTAAAGAAAAATACCCTTCAGCGTCAGTAAATCCTGTTAAGAATCAAGGATCTAATTTTTCCTCTGATTTGATAGAGCTAAACTTTCTTGTGCCCAGTTTAGATGCCTCTGTACTATAGTAACGTACACCTGAAGGAATAGTACCATTAGATATAAAACCATTAGATTCAGTGGCAATATTTCCTCCTACACTGTAAATTAAATTTGTTACGCTGCAATGTAAACCATCTAATATAATACTTGGATAGATACCTAGTATTACAGTAAAGGTAACTAATATAAATAAAATTCAAAATTCTCTTTTATTTATATCAACTAAACTTTCTGCGAAGTATATACTAAATGAACCCCCAAATACGATTCTGTTAAACATGTAAATAGTGTAGGCTGCCGAGAATACTATCGAAGATGCAGCTAATACCCCCATCAATGGTAATCTTTCAAATACTCCATATAAAGACAAGAACTCTCCTACAAAATTTAATGTAAGTGGTGTTCCACAATTACCTAAACAAAGAATAAAGAATAGTATAGATAAAAGAGGCATCATTTGAACTATTCCTTTGTAGAATGCTATATTTCTAGTCCCTGTACGGTCGTACAGAATACCACCTACACATATAAATAACCCTGAACTAACAAACCCATGAGCTAATCCTAATAAAATACTACCTTCAATTCCTTGTATAGTGTTACTGAAAGCACTCATTAAGTATACTGATGCATGGGCTACTGAAGAATATGCAACTAACTCTTTTACATCTGTAGTTCTAAGAGTACTAAGGCTGGCATAAATAACAGTAAGAGCTCCTATAACATAAACTATGAAAGTATAGTTAATTGAAACCATAGGTAGTAATGGTAGTATTAATCTGAATATTCCATATAAACTTAACTTAAGAACAATCGCGGCTAATACTATACTTCCACCAAGGGGAGACTCAACATGTGCCTTTAATAGTCAATTTTGCACCCCCCATACCGGAGTTTTAACTGCAAATGCTATAAATATACCAATAAATAAGAAAATTTGTGTAGTATAGTCAAAATTTGTTTTAAACAAAGCATCAAAATCAGTAGTACCCATTATAGAAGACATAGTTAAAATAGATAATAATAAAAATAAAGAACCTAATACGTTGATTTACACAATAAATTAAGCTAAACTAAACTAAACTAATTACTTTATCAAATACAAACACTTGTTACGTTTATTACAAATTACCACACAATTTAAGTTTAAGGTTACCTTTTGCAACTATTAGGCGACCTATATTGAGAGCTTTTTACAACATGCCGAAGATTCCGAAACCTTAAATAAATTTACTAATATAAATATAAACATTAATAATTATTATTTAATAATTCTTAGATTATTCATTCCTGATTTTATATCTTTAATCTTAGATAAACCTTCAAGAGTTAAATATTGCTTATCTTGCATTAGGCTTGCAACTTCTTTAAACCCTAAAAAATCTAAGGATTTCATACCACCAATAGAAGGACTTTCAAAAAAAGGTATAATTTTTTCAACTATGTCAGGTAAATTAGAAACAATAAATTCCCCGTGTTCTTTTCCAGATGCAGATTCATAACGACCACAATTTAGATAATGAGTTAAACTTGTTAATAATTCTGCATCACGGGTGTGTTGAGTTATTTTAAACATTAAACGTAAACCTGGTTTACTGTAGGACCACGACTAAAAATACTAACAATAAAGCTACCATCTCCAGAAGTAAACCCTGCCACTCAATGGGGATCTTTAACCTGTATATCTGATACAAGCGGTCTTAAGACGGGTATAGCATCAGGAAATGTTGTTCTCAATTCTTCGGGTAAACCTAAATTCATAGAAGCTCTAACTCCAACAATTTTTCTTAGACCTTCAGCAGTTAGATGTTCTTTATCACTAAATATATTTAATGCCTGTTTAAATAATAAGTAATCCGCTTGTTTCTGTGTAATTAAAGGATACTTGTCAAAATGAGCAAGAATTACTTTTAAGTCTTTAGATGATGTAACACAGTACTGTAACGTGGTTTCACCGTGCTTTTTAATAATACCTACTCCAAAATAATCTTGTAGTTGATTTAATAAATCTAGATCTTTATTATGTAAAGTAATTTTAAAAATCAATTGGACTTGATAACCAGTTTTATATTTATTATTTTTATAAAGACCTAAAGCAAAACTACCTTCAGCATCAGTGAACCCCGTGACGAATCAAGGGTTTAATTTTTTATGTGAAAGAGGACTATCAGAATTTAAGTTAGATTGAGTACTTTCAAAATTTTGTGTGTAATTTGTAATTGTTGAAGTATGAAACAATAATGAATCTAACTTCAGTAACGCTAAAAGCCTGCGAGATATAAAAACAAATACTAAAAGAGTAGACATAAATTTTGTTAATAAAACATTTAAATCTACTCAGAGTTTAATTAGTTTAAGTTTAACGTTCACATAATTAATGTGTTTTCTTTAATTTTGGGTTACTTCAATTCATACCGGCTAACCGGCAATTCAGATAATCTTTTATAATTTTCGAAATAAATTCATATTTAATTTTATAGATTGTATTTTAGATAAGCCTTGTTCAGTTAAATGTTCTTTATTGTACATTAGATTAGCTATTCGTTTAAAATCATAAAAATCTAAGGCTTTAACACCTTTAATAGGATATTTATCAAATAATGGAATTATTTTTTCAAATATATCTTTAAAACTTACTACTACAAAATATACAGCGGATTGTTTCAACATTAATTCTATTTTACCACACCCAAGTCTAGATATTAACATTTCCATTAGTTCAGTATCTCTACTATGCTGAACAATATGGAATTTTAATACTACAGCTTTACCTAATTTAGTTGTAGAGGAGTTACGTATAGAAATATGAAAACATCCATCACCACTAGCTAAACCTGCGATTCAATTAGGATCTATATTACTTTTACTTAAGGGTACCGGTCTAGAAATAGGTTTGATTTCAGGAAAATATAATTTCAATTCATCTGATAAACCTAAATTCATAGAAGCTTTTATAGAAAGAACTTTTACAAATCCTTCTTTATTTAAATGTTGTTTACTTTTAATTAATGAAATTGCATCTTTAAAAAGGATATAATCAGATCATTTTTGACTTAACAATGGATATTCGTCAAAATGAGCTTTAATTATATCTAAATCTTTTAAAGATTTAACTGTATATTGTAAAGTAGTATTCCCATGCTTTGTAATTTTACCTACCCCAAAATAATCTTGAACTTGGGATAGTAAATCTAAATCCTTTTTATGTAAAGTAATTTTAAAAATAGCTTGGATTTGATAATCCAATTTATATTTATCACTTTTAAAAAAACCTAATGTAAAACATCCTTCTGCATCTACTAATCCTGTAATAAACTCAGGATTTAAAGCAGATCTAATTGTATGTACGGATCTTTTAAACATACTATTTCGAATTATATTATTATCAGAATGAGAATGAAATTTTCTCCCAAAAACTGGTTTCCCAGCGACTAGAGTACACCTTACGAAATCTAAATTTCTAGATTTCGAAGAACCATCTACTCGTTGCTCTTTTACACCCTGGGCATCTATACCTTGTTTACACATGGCTTTAAACCAAGGATGACTTAGAACCGCGATCACCCATATATCTGCAACCTTCGGCTGCTTTTCGTCGTCCAAAAGACGGTTAATGAAAACTAGTGATGTTACCATACCCTGAGGCATTAATCAGGCCAGTAATAAAGTTTCCCTTATTACCTTGGTTACTAGAGCTTTAGGGCTTCCCCGGTGTTTGGTTCTTTTACACTTAAGGTTAAATGTATATAAAAATAAATAAAAACTAGCTCTTACTTTATTATTAGATCCGAATAAACCTATCAATAAAAATAAAGGAGGTAATATACTTTCAAAAAAGATATAAAATAATAAAATATCTAATACTAAAAAAACTGCTAACAATAATGTTTCTAATAATAACATTATTATTAAATAAGATTTTACATTTTCAGTTATTGAATTTCAATTAGATAATATAGCTATAGGCATTATTATAGTAGTTAACAATACAAAATATATAGATATTCCATCTACTCCTAGATAAACATCAAATAAATTCATATCATAATGCTCTTGAACAAATTGGAACTGATTACTACTAAAATCAAATAGTATAAAGATTACTAACGATAAAATTAAATTTACAATAGACGTTACAAAAGCAGTTATTTTGTAAGATCTTAATTTGTATTCACTATCTTCATAAGAAATACTACTAGAGATAGAAAATATACCTAAAAGAGGTATTAATAATAAAGAAGATAACAACATTTATTATTTAAAAATAAAAAACTTCCCATATAATTAAATTATAATTACACCATAAGTAAACAATTACATGATTATACTAAAAAAACTTTTTTTTATACATTAATCTTAGAAATATCCAAAAAAGGAAAAATCTTTAAAATAAATTTAAATTAATAGGGAATATATCAAAACTATATAAAATACAAGGTACTATCATTAAAAAGGCAAAGATTAGAGGTAATAAAACTGTTCAACAAAAGGACATTAATTGATCAAAACGTATTCTAGGGAAAGAAGCTCTAGCTCAAATAAAAGTAAATATCATCATAGAACTTTTTTAATCCTAAGCTAAAACCATATATTAATCCCTCTAAAATAGGAGTACTCATTATGTCATCTAGAAGATAATCCAATACAAGAATTCAATCTATAAGAAAAAATTTCTCAAACGATGTAGTCTAAATATGTTAATAAATAAATAACATCTAATATTAAATAACCACCTAAAAATAATAAACTAATTAGTATACACATTAATACAATACTACCATATTCCGCTAAAAAAAAAGAACACAAAAAACAACCGCAGCGTGTTCTGTCATAAATCCACTAACTAATTCTGATTCCAGCTAGAAATTAAACTAAACTTAATCTTGTATAGGTCTAAATCTATAAATATTTTTATATACAAGATTATTATTTAAATATTTTCCTACCGTTACTTTAGAAATATTTAAGTGTATAGCCAATTCTACATTATTCTTAAATTTTCATTTTAAATTTCCTTCTAAATCAAAAATACCTACACCTAAAGGATATTTATTTTTTCTTTTTCACTCATAATATTTTTTAGTAGATTCATTATGAGTTTTTACCATACATAGGATTTAGTATACCTGGTTTACTTATCAAAGCTAAGGCTTCATCTATATGAGTTTTACCATACATAGGGTGATTATCTTTATTTTCAAACCGTTTTATCATTTTTAATATAGCTTCTTCTGTATGTTTATAACCTAAGCTACTTGTAGCTGTAGCTTTAAAGTTATAAAGATTTTTAAATTCAAATTTTAGTATTTAACTAGTCTCTAAATCAGTTAAAGCTTTAGAACTTATTATTTTACTTTCATAAGTAAAATATTCGTAAATATATATTTTGAATTTATTTAATCCATACTTTTCTATTCCTTTTTGTGCTGCGAAGCAGCGGGCAATATTAGACTTCTTATTTCTTAAATGTTCATTAAGTCTTAGATAAAGATCTTTAGCACTACCAATATACTGATTACTATTAACAGTATTATAAAAAGAATAAATACCTCCTTTATTTTTTAATACATTTTTATAAGATAAAATTAAATCACAGCTTGTGTCATCATTTAAATTAATAATTAAAATAGGTGAAGGGTATTCTGGGCTTGGATTTTGACTTGAAGTAGAAAAGTATTTACGGCTGCTAACTAATTTACATCTATTAATAGATTTACCTGGTAAATAGTTATTTATTTTAATTGTATCTAAATTTAATTTCTAAGGTTTATTAATCATCGACTTACGCCGAAGGTTGGACTATATCATATTTAATAAAATTAAATGATCACGTCTAGTCTCTGAAGGTCTTAACAAAAGGGTAATTTTGTTAAATTCCCTGCTGATTTTCCCTAAACAGTAAAGGATTTTCCAGCAAATTGTGATCTTTAAAGAGGCCAAATCTATTAGTCAATAGCCTCTGCTAAATCGAAGGGTGGTCTATTAGTTTCTGCAATAGAACCAATAAAAAATATTATAAATACAGGCAATAAAGGTAATATAAATCAAACAGCTCTTTGTGATTCTACGTTCACAGTTAGATTTAAACTACCTGTTAACATAATTACTAATAATAAAGCAGAACTTAATACTAATTCATAACTAATTAACTGAGCAGTACTTCTTAATGACCCTAAAAAAGCATATTTACTATTAGCACTTCCAGATTTGTTATCTTAATACATTTAATATTAATCCCACATCTTACGATATGGCTCAGACTAAGTTATGGTCTATTACATTCGGCTTTTTTTTTTTATCCCACCAGGATGTACGTAAAAACTCGACCTGGGGATTTTATGCATGGTTTATAAGATATTATTATTAAACCATAAAACGTCAGCTAAAAAAAAATGAATTTTTTGTAATATAGACCCCGAATACTCGTGGCAGCTAATTTATATCTGCTAGTCGTTGAACGTACCTATATAAATAGGGTTCGCTTCAAGTTGACTTAATATAATAAGTTATTCTTGAAATTCATCCGGTTTATTATTAATTACTCGCGTAATTAAAGGGCTTATTTTTTTTTCTTTAATGTGTACGCAGTACGTAACCAAGTGGCTACAAACGAGTAAAAAGGCGGAGCCCAAATTTTCTTTTACGGCGAAGCCATCCGTAAGGGTGCGTTACAAAAATACTAAATTAGTATAATCACATTAAGTCTCAATATTACATACTAAATTCTTTATCTGGATTAAGTACTCTGTTCCTTGCTGAAAAGAACATAATATTAATCTATCTACCTATCTCTCGGCGGAGCCGTATATACATCTATTTTATCTATCTATTAATATATCTCTTGCTAATCCTTTCCCCGAAGGGGATGTGGATAAGGATAAGAGATTACCAGAATTAGTAAATCCATCAATACTTAGTTACAGATTTACCCTTTCTTAATTTTATCTTTGAACTCAGAGCTCATTTCTTTAGTTAGAAAGTAGACAGTAAGCTTAACTTTTCTTAAGACAATTGGTTTACTGCTATCTAAATTTCGATAGAGAGTTGATTTAGCTATACCTATATAGCTAACTGCCGAAAAAATGGAGTCAAAGGGGCGATTGTTGATTAATTCCAGATTATCTGCTTTATAAACTCAGACTTTCGTATTATAATTTCGACTATCAGCTATTATCGGTCTTGCTGCAAGTAATTGTTTGCTTAACTCCGCATCCAACTTTTTCTTGAAGAAATAAACTAACACACCACCCCGTTTAGTAGCTTTCTTACTATTTAAATGACGAACAATTGTTCGATAATTGACACCAAAATAATTTGCAGTGTCTAAAAGTGAATCGAATGGTGCATTGTTTATTAATTCTAGAGTATTAGCATCATAAACGTAGACTGGTATTTTTAGACCTAGTTGCAAATCTCCAACTTTAGCTATAAGAGCCTGAATTTCTTTGACACTTAGAGGTATAGAATATACATAAATAGCCTTCGATCCAGCAGTTCCTCCTTTGTCTATAACTAAATCTAAAGTTGCTCTAGGAATTCCTAGAGCTTTAGCTGCTTGAGTTTTTGAATCGAAGGGGCTACCTTTTAATAGTTCTAAAGTAATAGCATCGTACGCTCAAACTTGAGTCCTAATAACTCGATTCAATAGACCTTTAGGTGTGAGTTTTTTGGATTCTTCGAACACTTTATTAAAATCAGTAATAGGGTAATTAAAGAACAATTTACCTCTGTAAGGTATAGATGTGTTTTTATATCTACCTATCCCGGAAATAGGATAGGCTAAAGATCGGCTTGCCTCATTACTGCTGTTATATATAGTGGCTTGGTGATTTATTCCTTTTTCTGTTCATTCGTAAACATAAACGAGGGTATCTCTAGAGTCGAATGCCTTATTAGTATCTCTAAGATCCTTAAGTTTTAACAATAAGGTTTGTTTAATTACGCCTTCAGTAATTGATGAAGAGAAAACAGAATTAAGTATAGGCATATATTTTTGTAAGTAATAAGTTTCCCTTTCTCCCAATTTAGCTAAAGGGCAGACCTCTAGGATGTGTATACAAAAATGCTCTATACCAATTAGCCGCATGAAAAGGTGGAATTTACTGGTGGATTCTGCTTTTGAGTGCTCAAATAATCTTTTTTTGAATAGATTTGTTCTCCCGATGTAATAGATATTAGGGTAATATTTGTATTCTATAAGGTAAATTCCAACTTTGGAACCTCATTCTTTAAGGAACTTTGCTTTCAATATATTATCAGTATAGTTTAAACAAGAGCCTTTTATTAAGTTTCGGTCGAAAGGTATTACTGGAGCAATTCTATCTTTGAAAAGATCTTTGATATACTCCTCGTTATTCTTATTACTGTTATTGCTATTATTCTTGTTTAGAGAAGTGTGAATAAAACATCTAGATATATTAAGATATTCTGACGGATATGTGTTGTAATTTACTGCTCTTTTGGTTATGATAAATATTGGCATTGATATATTCGAAAGATAGTATTGAGTATTTTTAGTTTGTAAAATATTGACTGGAAATAAAAACCCTGCTAAAAGTATTCCGTAAGTGGCTAAAGAAGATACAGCCAACATATATAATATACCTAAATTAAAATCACTAATAGCTAAACCAGGTCCATACAAAAAATAAAAAGTAATAATTAAAAATTTAAAAACTTCTTCCCCTATTCATACCCTCTTTAATTTCTTTTATTTTTATAATATTTTCATGCGAAGCACTAATTTATGTTCTCTTTTTTTTACTATTTCCGAAACTAAGCATCAATCTTTAAAATCCAAAGATTTTACACCTAATATAGGATTATTAATAAAAAAAGGTATTATAATTTCAGTAATATCAGAAAACTTAGTAACTTTAAAATCCATCATGTTTTCTTTTTCTCCCCTAATAAAAAAAAATATATTTTTATTTTTTTATTTTTTATAGCGCTCCTTCGGAGGCTTTTTATTTTTTATTCTGTCCTTTGCTAGTTTATCAGCAAATTCTAATAAAGTTCTAGGTTTATAAATAGCATTTGGTTCAAAAACTTTAGAAAATAAGTATCTTCTCAAGTAATATGTTCCTTTAGTCAAATGTTTATTATACGTATGGTAATTAATATTAAGATTTACTAAAAAAATTGTAAAGATTATTTGTATAAAAATACAGAATTGATTTGTCTCTATTATATACATAAATTGTTTTACCTTCAATAGTATTATTAACTTTTCCCATATCACCACCCTGCTTCGCAGGGTGCTTAGCTACAGAAGCAACCCTCTGTTCATATTTATCAGTGGAGTCCGAACAAATAAAAGGAAGGGTAGGATTTTTGTGCACACACAAATTATTTACTTTTACTCGTATATTCCGCTTCATTTTCTTCTTCTTCAATCGCTTGCACACCATCGTTATAATTAAACATACTTGATTTCAATTCTTTTATTTGATTTAACCCTTCTATGGTTAAATGTGCCTTAGATTTAATTAAATTTAATATTTGAGATCATATTCTAAAATTTGAATGTTTACTTCCAGCTAACTCAAATTTATTAAAATGAGGAGATACGTTGTTAATTAAATCTTTAGTTCCAGCAACAACATAACGACATGTAGAACGAGTGGGGGCAATAGATATTGCACCTACTCCTACAAAAAATTCTTGCAGCTTATATAACAATGGTATTTCTCTTTCATGAAGGCTTACTTGATAAATAGCTCTCACTATTTTTGGTTCAATTATTTGCACAAAAAAAGAAGAATCCCCTTCAGAGAACCCACTTACTCAATAAGGATCTAAAGGTAAATCAGATACCTTAAATTCAGGTCTATCCAAAATTTGGATATTAGGAAAATCGAACTTTATTTTTTCAGTTAAACCTCAATTAAGTATAGATTTCAAAGAAATAATTCTATTTAATCCTTCATCTGTTAGATGTTCTTTATTCTTCATAATTTCTATACATTCAGATCATATTTTGAAATCAATGGATTTTGCACTTTGTAAGGGATATTTGTTAAAATGGGGAATAATAATATTAACTATATCACTTAATTTGGTAACACTATAACTAATCATATTTTTTTTACTACGATTAAAAAAACCTATACCTCCGAATAACTGTTGAACAAGGACTAGTAAAGACGAATCTCTTGAATTCATATTTATTTCCATAAAAGCTTGCACAACTCAATTGTTTTTATACTTACTATGTCGTCTTACTGAAATCATAAACGAACCTTCTGCATCTATAAGCCCAGTAACAAAATTAGGTTTTAATCCTTTGGTGTTATTGCCATTACTATGAACAGTAGAATAGCATCTAACTCCATAAAAAAGACTATTTATTTGAGCATTAGCTAATTTGATGGACAAAAACGTTTTTTACCTTTTCTTCCGGCTCCTAATAAAAAATAAATTTTTTTTTTATAAGCCAGCTCGCTTAAGCGAGCGAAGGGCTATTTTTTTTTTAATAACTCAAAGTCAGCTTTTTTCGAGGTAATTAAATTATAACTATCAAAATATGCAATAACTATACTAACTCTTCTAACTTAGTAATATCATATTGAAAAGAATCTTCACTATGTTTACGAATATTACCAATACCTTAAAAGAAATCTTGAATACTATTCAAAAGAGGTAAATCTTTTTAATGAAGACTAATTGCAAAAACAGCTTAAACTCTTAAACCTACACGGACTGAAGATTCTTTATAAACCTTGCAAATAAACGTTTCCTGCCCTCCGGCCTAGGACCAGGTCCTTAGGCCTGGGCCGAAAGGCGCTTATAAAAAAAAGATCTCTTTTTTTTTTATTTGGCCCTCTACGAAACCGGTAATAAAATAATAAATTTTTTGTGCTGCTTCGCAGCGCGGATTAAATTAATATAATAATTATAATAAAGATACTCTAGTATCTAATTAAGGTAAAATTAGTATTTAGCAATAAAGGAAGATAATTATCTTTATATGGGATGAAGCCCTGGCTCGAACAGGGAACAATCTGACCCACACTCAGGCGCTCTACCTATTGAGCTACATCATCCTGATCAAAAAAATAAGAAATATAACTTAATGAATATTTATTATTTTTTAGATAATAGATATAATTATTATGTTGGAGTGACTCGAACACTCAATAGTAAATATCAAAAATTTATGACTTACCCGATTAGTCCACAACATATTTTAAAGCATTTACTTTTATTAAAAGTTGCTTTTATTAAAAGTAACTTTATTCTTTTTCCTTTTTACAAATATAAACCTGTTTACCTTCAAAACTAAAACTAGAGCCTGAAGATAACCTATTATGAGCTGTGGGATATGATATATTTAAAAATTTAGCAAGCTTAGCTATAGAGTCAAAAGAATGAATAAGATTTCCTCCGTAGGATAGAAACATCTAATAATTGTACAACTATAGGTCTGGTGTCCGTACGATACTTCCCTAATGACTTGATAAAAGTTCTTCCTTCTTTTATTTCATAATTAGAACGAGAAGAGTCCTCTACTAAATTAGCTATTTCAGATAACAATAGATTTCTATCTATTTTAGGAGACTCCGAAGTAGACAAACGATTATTATTCATTTGACTTATAATACGGCTTATTAAGTGTTTACCTTCTGGCAGATAATGAATCCCTAACTTAAAAATTTTTAAGAGAACTTTTCAATCACAGTAATCCAGATAATTTTTACTATGTCATACGACACCATCAAATAAAGGAATTACCACAGAATCTAAAAAATCCATACCTTTTACACTTAAAAGAAACAGACCTTTTTCTTTCATGTCAATTCTTATCTCGTCTTTAAAGCTTAAATTACTTTTAACTCTTTTTCCCCTTCAGGGGAACAGAAATAGTAAAAAAAAAGTTCTGTATTTCAACTAATAAATCTTTATTACCTTTCTGTTTAATACCTAATAATAAAGCATTCTTATGAGATTCAAAATAAAAGGAACCGTCTCCTTCTACGAAACCTAGTAATCAATAAGAAGTTATATTTATTTCATGGTCTTCAGGTAAATTAAAATCAGATCTAGTATAATTCATATTTCCTATAATACTATCTATAGAATTCTTTACTTCACTACGAGCTTCACGGCTATTATTTTCCTACCCGGAGGGTAGTAAATTAAGAATGCATACGAAAAACCCAAAAAATTAAGATGTTTTGTACTGTTTAGATTATATTTAGATAAAATCGCTACAATAACTGCAATTTCACTTTGAAGATTAACCTCGAAAGTAGCTTCTGGTTTGCTTTTACTTACGATAACTTTTCCTATATTTAAATTATCTTTTATAAAATTTAAAACATTCAGATCATCTATGTGAAGTTTAATTTTAAATTTAAAAGTAAAAGAACTAGCCCCCTTCAGGGTAGAGGGGTCAGACCCAGCGCGCGTTACACGCGCGCTTATGAAAAAAAATCTCTTTTTTTTTTATCTTTTCTTTTTTATTTAGGGCTAGCTTTATTTGGAGATACAAGAAAACAACCCTCAGCATCAGTAAAACCCCTAAATCATTCTAAAAAGTCCCTCCTTCGGTCCTTCGGAGAGAAAACCAAATTATCCCCTGTATAAGTAATTAAATGGCTATGTTCAGCCTTTAAGTTATGTACCGTTGAAAATTTTCTACGGCCTATATTTAAACTAACCTTACGGCTAGAATATGCCTCAGTATTGTAAATAACCGCAGACTCAGATTTACTTATCTGAAAATATTCTCAGATCCAGTCTAGCGCCGCACCCATATCAGGTAAACCAAGTACGCTCCTTTTCGTTCCTAACATTAAAAAGGTAATGTTTGTATTAATAATTCAATAAAATAGATCTTTCATCTGAGACGATTGGATTCGAACCAATTAAAACTACCTTAAGCCGTTATTTAATATATTTAACCAATACGTACTACTTATCTCACTATATATTTTTAATTATCTTAGTTTAAATCTAGTTATTTTATTAGTCCACAACATATAAGGTAAATCCGACTTGAACGGATAAAATTTTTTTTAATCAAACAGTCCTAAGCTGCCCATGTCTACCAATTCCATCATTACCTTTATATAATTACACCTTCTCCTTTTCATTAATTAAGTCTAAAGAAAAAAAAAAAAAAAAAAAAAATTTTTTCCGATCTATGAACCATAAGTTTACTAGTATATAGAATAATTTCGCCTATATTTAGTATTCCATTCAAGTTTATCGTGGGTTCAACCTTTAGCTAATTAATATTCGTAATAAATTATTATTACGGATATAGTATAAGACTAGAACTTATAATTTATAAATTTTTTATTCTTTTTTTTTTAAGGAGCTTGCGCCGACCTATTAAACGAACTACCTAGATTACATTTAACCATTATATTTCTTAAACCCGAGATAAGACTTGAACCTACACAATCATTCTATCAGAGAATTGTCCATGTCTACCTATTCCATCTTCACCTAGGTATAAATTTATATTGCCTGAGATAGGATTTGAACCTACAACCAAAGAAGCTTCAATTCTCTGCTCTACCAATTGAGCTTCTCAAGCTGAAATTCAGACTTAATATAAGTCTGAATTTACTGAAGTCATAGCACTTTTTCCTTTTAATAATCTATTTATTAAATAACCTGTTGAATAATAAAGGTACAACCTTTTAGTTAAATTAACTCCGCTCCCTATATAACTTTTACCTGTAATCAAATTATTTCATTTATAAATACCACTTTTATTTTTATTATCCTTTAAAATTAGGGATTTTTCTGATAAAGAATTTTTATAAGAAATTAGAGGTTTTAATTTTATATTGTTAAATTTTATCATTTAATTTATTATTATTATAATTAATGAAAGAGAGGTCACCTCTCTAAAAATTAGTCTTTATATTACTAATATGGAAATATTCTGAGTTGAACAGAAACTAATAATTTGCTGGATTATTGTACTACCTTTATACTATATTCCCTGGAAGTATTGGGACTTGAACCCAAAGAAATAATATGCAATATTACTGTATTACCTTTATACGATACCCCCTTATTACTATCATTGCATATTTGAATCCCACCTGTGGGATTCGAACCTACGCAAACTATTTGGAAGATAGTAATAATAACTGAAGCTAAATTCTTAGTGAATAGTCACTAATAATTTTTTATTGAATAGAAAATTCATTATAATTTAAATATCTTATGTTTTTTTATGATAATAAGGTAAATACTTATCTTTAGGTAAACAATAAAACATATTTTGAGCTACAATATCAGGATATTGATTACCAGACATAGCCATTAAATAAGAAGCTAATCTAAAATCCAACGGACTACAAAGATGAGCCTTTTGATCGCCTCCTTTAGTTAAATGCAAACCATATTTACCTATGTGTGCTAGTATGAATTTCATATCCTTATAAGTACCATCTCTTAAAATATAAAGAAACGATTTATTTAAATTAAAAAAAATACGTCGGCCATGTCCCAANAAGATCTTCGATAAAGGGTAATACTCCTATTTCTGTGTACGTAACCTTAGGTGAATCACTAATATAGAACATTTCTTCTTCAACTTTAGGGGATAAATTAATAGAAATTATATGTAATTCCTTTATCTTCATATAAGCTAAACACTGAGAAAGATCTAACAGATTAATTTCAGGTAAATAATCTAATACCGCAGCTTTACCTACAACATCCTGCATTTTATCTTTGTGATTGCTATTACCTTTAGCTAGTACTAATAATAAATCATTACTACTAATAGATATACAAAATTTAGATAAATCTATTGCAGTGTCTTTTCTTAAAGGTATATAGTTAGTATCTCTCTCTATACCGTTTACATAGGCCAAAGTTAAATTTTTATTTTTTCCTCGCTACATTATTAGTTCCTCGCTCCATTACCAAAATTGTATTCCTTAAAGTATATATTTATATTATTTTTCATGTTTTTTTTGTATTAATTATCGAAAGAGACAAATATTCTCTATATTTTTCTTTACCCACCCTACCTGGTATTTTATACCTTCCTCTTATATTTTACCGTTTAGCGACTAATGATTAATTCTTTTAAACCTTTTTCTACTCATTTAGCTAAATCTTCGTCATGTTCCTCTAATTTTAATCTATAAACCTTTTCTAGTTTTAATCTACATTCTTGTTCTATTTTAGATCTATACTCTAATACAGATAAAATGGTAGAGTTTTTATATTTAAGATTTTCACTAAGATTAAACATAAAAGACGATCTTGTATCAAAATTTGATCTTACAAAATAAGAAGGACAATAATTATTATCGCATTGAGAAAAAATAAAATTTATAAAATTTAAACATTAAATTTTCGTTTATTATATTATTAGTGGTATTAATAGTTATATCTGTATTTATCATATTACTGTCAAAAACATAAACAATAAGATAATATTCATTATTGTATACCCCGCCTCTATAAATAAGCGACAAAATATCAAAATTATATAATATAACTAATAATAAACTAGACAACATAAAATAATATAATTTTGACCATTTAAAATAATTTTTGTGCGTAAAATTAGTAAAGAAATTTTTCATTTGAAAGTTAATTAAGCATGAAAAGAGAGAAACTCTCTTATATAGTTGAAGTTAGTAATACTATTTAGATTTATAACAACGAGCTACACTTCTTCCACCTTTTTTTCAACCTCCCCCTTCTACGATACTTTTTCCATTTAAGCTAAAAAACCTAGATAAATCTCTTTTGATTTTATCCTTAAATTTTAAACGAACCTCTTCTTCTGTACTTACAGAAAAACGATTTGCCATATTAGGGTCAGGGCACATAGCATTTTGAAGAATAATTTGATCACGACGTCGCGATTCTAAGTTACTCTTAAGTTCTATATAATCTCTAATATTTTGTTCTGAGTAACTAGGACGACTTCCTATAGTTGAATGAGCAGTATCGTTAGTAAAATTACTACTGTAAAAACTTGAATCACTAGAACTTCGAGGAAGATATTGAAGATTAGAACTTCTTAATTGATTATTACTATTATTATTATTATATCTTTGACATCAAATAGCTCATTTTTCCTCAATTAAACCATTACCAGGTAATTTATTTTGTGATGGAATTAGCGGAGTCATAGTACTAGGTGTATTAAAACTATTAGAACTATTAGAACCACTTTTAGTGCTATATAGGTCTCTATCTTTACTAGACTGAGCATCCGCAAAATTAGCTGAACCTGTCTTAGAATTAATACTCATTTTAAATTTAACAACCTCAACGTCTCTATTACTAAAATCAACTCCTTTACCTTTCCCCTTATAATCGACAGGTTGAAATAAGACAGGTTTAAATCATTTAGTGCTTGCGTGCGAGAAAAAATCCCTAAAATGATAAATAAACTGTCTAAAAGGTTTAATAGATTCAAAGGATAACAAATCAAAAAATAAAAAAAAAAAATTTGAGAAGTCTAGTTCAACTAAATGATTTACAGCAACAACAAAGATAGCGATACAAAAGTAATAAGTAATGGAAATAATGCTAAAACAATCGACAAAAACATTAACATCAAAAAAATGATTAACCAAAATTCTGGAACTAAAACCAACGATAAAAATAATTAAAATCTTAACAAGATTACGCTGGTTAAAGAATCCCTGCTTTGACATTAAGATAATAAAAACCCGATGAAATTTTTTATATAGTAAAAACAATTTTTTTTTTTTTAATTTTTTATTTGTTTGAAAGAAACATTTATTTTCTAATTATTTTGCTATCACGGATTATGTAACCCCTTCTAGGCAATTGTCTAATCTGCGCACCGATTAATTTTAAATTTAAAATTAATTTATATATTAAATTATATTTTTACGTTTATACGCGCTATTTTAAATAGGTGTGGGTGGAGAATCTATTTAATAGGGCCTTTATTTCCACCCCTTAATCTGACAAAATGGGNNGGCNGTAACNTAGTGGGCCGTAGGGGGCAGGTTATCTTAGATATAAAGCACCATACCTTCATCGAGAGAATACTGCCGTAATTATATATATACAAACAGAGGTATCAACCGCGACCACTCGGGATGCCACGATAATATAATGGTTTGCCGAAAGAGCATATCCAGATATAATATTCCCGTATAATATCCGCCCTAACTCGGAAACGCTTTCGGTCCTCATGTATCACTGTCAAGTACAAACCGTTCTCTCGTCCAACCAAACGACCTCGTCATGCGCCTCCCCATAGCATGCAATATGACTGAATCTATCTTAGCCACAGGATGCGGGCGATGGAAGACAATCTTGCCGCCACCGTCACCCCCTGTCATCCCCGCCACTCTTCTCGAACAACACGGCCGACCCGCCGGAAGTTCTCGCCGTAAACCCCACGTCCCGCAGCGCATACACGAAGTCTTCCCAGTTAACCGACTTGGATGACTCGGCTGCGGTCTGCGGATATAACAGACTGATAATATTCATGACGCGACGTGTGGCGCGGATCTGAGTCTCTAGAACTGAGGCCGTCTCCGGCGTTAGTTCGGGCTCTGGTTCCGCCGGCACAGTGGCTGCCCCATCCGACTGCGGCCGGCTTTTGACTTTATCCTTCCGAGTCTGGATGACGAGACGCTGCTTGGAGCCCGATTCACCAGCATCTGACAGGGGGAAAGTTGGAGGAGCCGGCTCATGGGCATTTTGAGATATCTTTGACAGTGCCTCTTCTTCGGCTCTGGCGGCGTTGAGGTACTCAGTGGTACTATGTGCTGATAGCACCGCCATCATTGAATCCATCTCATTCTTGGAGAAAACAGAACCGTTACGTTGTAAATCATCGTGTACGATCCTGCGTATAGACGTCCAAAACTCTTCCAGAGCTTGACTAGCCTTCCTAGAGCGCAAAAGCGAATCTCTAGTGACGGCTCCGTGGGTTGTTGCTTGGGAGAAGTGTGGCACAAGCTTCATTCCCGCCGTTTCTAGGTCCTTTAGAGGAAGTCCTGGTCGATGGTTCTCCTCAATACTCCGACTGCGCTCCCAGTTCTCGCGATTCTCCTTTAGGAAGTCTTTAATGTCTCTGTTGCAGTTCTGAGGTCGGCAGAGCCGTATACCAACGAGGATTTCATGACATGTCGCAAGGTCCGACAGCATCGAATACATGTGCTCGTCAACTCTACCTTTTTCTTTGAAGCTAGCGTTAGTAGTTAGATGATGCTGCAGTAACATAAACAATGCAGCGTGGTCATAGTGCGTCTGCGTGTCGGGCATTCCTAGTAGCTGCATCAGAACCCAGCAGAGAGGGTCGTTTTCAAGCGCCTTTTGGGTGTTATTCGATATTATTTGCTGGATGCGCACTTGATTGTTGCTCATCCCGGGTTCTTGCTCAATTTTATAATGATGCCTCAGTCCGGGGCTGAAGGGATATACTTGGCTTAGGGCATCGGCACGTTTGATGACCTGATTGACAACGAGTATTTCTAGACCACCCACAGCCCGGTCATACTGAGGTGGTAAGGCATTCCCTGGGTAGATGTTATCTCTAAACCTCCTGTGCAAATCTTGAACGTGGCGGCACTCTATCTCGAGCCAGCGCCACCGATAGTGGTTCAACACATCGTGAAATACCTCTGTCGCAACGCGGGTTGCGATCGCTTCTGGATCTGGCTTTATTTTCCTGAATACGTGATTCTCCACAACCTGCTTAAAGAACCGGCGTACGCTCCCAGTTTTACACTGCAAGTTCCAAAGATGATCAGCTGTGGCATCTAGGCGCGTCTTTGCTAGGGATAAGAGATGTTCGATGTCCAGTATTGCAGGCGGGGGTATCGAGAAGGCTGGATTGGTGTATTGGGACCAGAATTCGACCTCGCCTGTGAACTTGAACGCTGCGTTGGCCGTGAGGTCCCTCCACTTCTCAGTTCGAGGGGGCTGAGAGTCATCAACATTTTCTAACAACCGGTCCACAATTCCACATAGTGTTGCCAAGAGCAAAGCCTGGGCTTCAAGTACCAGACGAGCTCTAGGAAATCCTAAAATATCCCCCCGGTGCGCTGCCGCCTCTTCCCACTTGACAAGCTCACCGTATCGGGCCCCGTGCATGATGACGCATTTTGGCGAAAAGTCGACATCGAGCCACCCACATGCCCAACTGATCGTCAACTGCCTACTGTCGAAGGCGGCCCAGGATTGTGGAGTATACAATGTCCTGTAATGCAAGAGTGCGTAAAGAACAGCGGGGTTCTTCTTGAGCACCTCTATGTTCAGCCATGGCAAGAGAAGCTTATACCGCCGAGAGGAACTACGGGTGTCGATGAGCTTTCGATCAGGGTCATAGCTATAAAGTGGTAGCATCCAGGGCGTCTCTGACATATCCGGTGCTGCGGCTCGTAGTACAGCCTCGCGCTTCTCCTGGCTTCGTTTCCGCCATTGGCTCATCACCACGTCCGCGTGTAATGCGAGGCGAGAAGAGAGTCGGAGTCTGTTTGCTTCCACTTGCTCCATGTACCCCTTGCACAAGCGACGTGCTTCGTCATCGCTAAGTCGGAACCGATAGGAAAACTCGGGGCTATACTGCTCTTCCTTCTGGTAAAAGCCATTTTGGCAGTCCGGACAAGAGCACGGCGGGTGACCGATCGCAGCATCTACAGCTTCGTAGGTACTACCAAATGAACACTCGGTGCCGGGCACTCGCTGGAACGGTCTCATTTTTTCGTCGTTATTTGGTATGAAGTGCTCACTTGTAACGACCTAATAAGAAGAGTGCCACATGGTTGCCTAAATGAAGACAAGAATTAATAGCCATGCTAAGCGGGGAAGGTTGTATCGAGCCTCACTGAACACTTACCCCCTTGCTGACTTAAGCTTGGATCCGATCTTCGGCTCGAATCTCGGTAGGACTCGTTCTTCTACCTACATATCGAACCTACTTCTACTACTATAGTAGCATGGATGATATCTCGATTGAAAGACAATTACAATCAAACACGGCTTACGTTTTGATTAAGATGATGTTCTACAAATATGCTCCTGTGGTCTCTGAAATCAAAGTGTATTCGGATCGCATTATTCAGCAGCGACTCAGAAGTACGACCGGAGGCCGTGCACTGTAGGTAAGTTACTCGTGACGTTCTGAGCAAATTTGGTTCTTATCTCCCGTAAATCTATAGCCCGACTCAGCACAATAGCCAACACAACATAGCGTCCATTAAAGCTTTTTTCTCTATCGTGTCCCCTGATTTCATTTGCGCGGAAACTATATCGTATCAGCTTTCATAACGGGTACCGATCCACCATCTGTTTGCTGCGGTGTTAGTTGCTAATTTTTAGTGACCGCCATAGTTGAATACGGGATCGATCGAGTTAGCCGATCTCTCCTCCCCAGTTCAGCTAGGTTTAATGCCTTGCGCAAGATATCACACCTTTACGAGAGTATCTTAGTGCGATATAGCTTAGAGGGACCTTGATAAAGTAGAAGCAAGAGGCGAAGAGAAGCCATTTTCTCGGGGGAAAGGTTCAGGGGCAAAATCTAAGCCCCTTGTGGCGTCATCCTAAGTGACAGACGGTAAAGCGACGCCGCTAATTTCGCAACCCAACCTTCGCAGACCAGCTGTTCCATTACGCGTCTCCGTCGAAGCTGCAGAGCTGGCTATACCTGTCACACGGATTAAATCCACATGACCACCCCGAGCAGGGTAGTAAGATATTTTGTGTATATATAAAGGCTAGTCAGACCCTGTAGCCCTCACAGGAAACTTACTTCTTAAGAGCCTTTGACGCCATAGCCAATTATTAGAACATCAGGAATATGAAGCTATTCCCAAGTCCAGAGACTCTCTGCCCTTGTGGCACTACTTGAACCCNNCCCCCCCCCCCCCTGTATGGTGGAGCAACGAGTAGCGCGGTTTTGTCACCTACCCAAGGCCAAAGCCCCCTTTCTACACGTGAGCGTCTTGTTGACTGCTGCCTGGGGTTGTATTAGGCGTTAAGGCGCAGACATTTAAACGAGGGACTAAAAACGACGGATACGTAGGTAGTAAATGCTGTGTGTATGCCAATGATAGGGGTTGAGAGAACAGAACCCTAAACTATCTGTCCAGCTCAGTGAATACCAAAACGATAGGGGCTTTGTGCTGCAGAGCCGGCTTGACCTCGTAACTGGCCACCGGCGCGTACAATCTCACGCAGACTGCATGGAACTATCCCAAGGATCAAGGCAGAATTCCCAGTTTTGTAGATATGGTTGGTTAGAGGCTGTGGGTCGACGTCATTTACGGCGGCTTTGGTTGCAATTTCGGGTGCCCGCGAATGTTAAATATGAGGTCAACAAGGTCGGTACCATCCCTCTGATCCGGCTCGCCTTGTGTACGTGCCTCCCCATAGGCCGAGTCAGGGCGCTTGCAATTCAATTTTTGTCCAGCTGGACATCATATGGGCGTGCGATGAGGAGATTCGTCAGAATCCGAGCAAAACGTTGAACACTCGGCACGAAGGTGTCCGGCCCCGCCCCTCCTGGTAGCCGCCGGGCCTCCGTTTTGCCATCGGCGTGTTAACCCCACTCGGGTACGGAGTACTGTACCGAGAGAAACGGAACGGTCGAACCCACCCGGGGCATGCTGCTCTTCCTGCCCGAACGATGCCGCGTCTACTTAGGCCACCCCCTCACACCCTTTCCGGAGCGCATTGGGCCTACCAGCTGATCCTTCAATAGAACCGCCGAGGGTGCGCTAGGAACCAACAATGGGTCTTGAGGCCAGGTGACGATCCCTCCATACCCAATTCTGCTTCGCGGGCATAAGGAGGAGGACACAATGGCAGCACTGGGGGCTCAACACACTCCCAATGCCCTTCGGGAGGCTCGCTGGGAGCTTGTAAATAGCCTCTAGCCTGGGTGCAATTACTACTACTATTTTCCCACCATACGTACGCGTTCGCGCGGGTCTGCCCAATAGGCAAGCGATTAGCTTCAAAGCGTGTTTCAATCTACATCTAAACAAATAAAAGGATAGAAAGGTCATTAGGAGAACGCTTTAATCTATTAATCGATGGGCTGTGAATAGATTGTTTGGATCCAAATAGAGCCCACGCACCGTTAGTAACAGTTTGATCAAGGAAGTGTCAGATTGTTCGCTGTTCGTACGAAAAGTAATTTGTCATTATCGGTAAGTCTATTATCACCTACCTCTAAAGCGACTCTATGGCAGATTCCACCAGCTCTCATGCAGATCTCGTATATCGATCTTTTCCGGATCTTGCAAGTAAGGCGTCATGTCCGTATTAGGGTCCAACTCTTTAATTGTGTACCCCTTGCCGAAGTACCACGCGAATCTGTTTCCTGTTTGTGTCAGGTATTCATATTCCCAATCTTCCCATCTAGGTTCGCGTAAGATCTGAGTCAGGTGCGCACCAGAGCCAGGCCAAAGACCATGCACTCTACTGCCTGGTTTCCCGCTGTTGTACCAGGAACTGCAGTTCTCCGATAATACCGTTTTACCAAAGAAAGCATCCGCGTAATCTACGAACTCGTCGGCTGCTTTCTTCGAGGGTTGGATCGTCTTGATACCCTCGCGGCTCACCTTCCGAAGGAGTTTGGCGAAGAAGGCGACTTGGACCTCTACGCTATGAGGCACAGTGCCGCTTCGACCACCGCCATGGGGACCAAGAAGAAACCCCAAGTTTGGAAATCCAGGAGTTCCCAAACCCAGATATGTGTACGGATACCCCCCTTCCCGCCAGAGCTGGGTCAGGTCTTTGTCGCCTGCCCAGATGC
The DNA here is from genome assembly GCA_003426235.1 of Xylaria polymorpha. Classification (NCBI taxonomy): domain Eukaryota; kingdom Fungi; phylum Ascomycota; class Sordariomycetes; order Xylariales; family Xylariaceae; genus Xylaria; species Xylaria polymorpha. The sequence continues at coordinate 26,391 of NQIM01000148.1, read as the reverse complement.
TGAAGGGGGGCACCGAATCGACATTGGCCCCGGTTGCGCAGAAGATGGCATCAACTTCTCGTATGCGCCCGTCAGTGGTTTCTATGCCTTTTTCAGTGAACCGCTTGATTGGTGTCTGGATATAGTCCACGTGATCTTCGGTCAACGCCTCCAGATAACCGGGACCAGGTGTTAGTCTTCTGCAGTGTGGCGAGAAGTCCGGTTTCAATTTATCCACGAGATCAGGTTTCTTAGCAAGACGCTCTTCCAAGATTTTGACAAAGGTTTCCCTCGCCTCTCGGTTCAATTCGGAGCCCTTGAGTAAACTTTCGATGCCCCTCCAGTACCCCCCTTCCATGTTCTTGCGGAACTCCAGGTACTTGTTCGGGTCCTTAAATGTGGCTCGGAGCTCTGGGGAGATCTTAATTGGCTCAATCGAAGTCTCATCGCCAGAAAAAGACGCAGATATCCATGTCTTATTCCGAGCGTAGACATCCAAACGGCCGACGTGTTTCTGGAGATTGGATACCAACTGGATACCACTGGCCCCGTTTCCAATCACTGCGATCCTCTTTCCGTTCGGATCAAATGTGGGCTCATAATGTGAGGCGTGTCGCAAAAGGCCGCGGAAGTCATTCAAGCCTGGGTAATTCGGGAGTCTCCAGGCATTGAATCGGCCAATAGCAGTAAGTACGTAATCCGCCTCCTCGACAAACACCGTCTCTGTTGCTAGATCTCTCACTGTCACCTGCCATTTTGCCCCATCCCACCTGGCTTCCTCAACCTGGTGGGAGAGTTTGAGAAGATCGTATACACCATACTTCTGAGCCACTCCTTGCCAGTAGTCTCTAATCTCAGCGCCCTGGGCGAACTGCTCTGACCAGTTGGTATTCGGCGAGAAAGATGACTGGTAAACATGTGCAGGTATATCACACCTAACCCCTGGATAGATGTTCTCAAACCACGTGCCGCCCTAGAAACGATACATCATGTCAGTTGCGAGTATATTGCTAATCCGGCATAATCCTTACATACCACATCGGCATTCTTCTCAAATATAGTCAACCTTATCCCTGGTACCTTCCTAGGAAGCAACGCGCCAGCGGTAATTCCAGTCAGACCAGCTCCAATGACAACCACTTTCAAAGATCTAGGCTCATCGATATAACGATCTTCGAGCTCGAATTTCGCCTTAGGGTATTCGGACACCTCTGGCGGCGTCAACAAGGGTTGAACCACCTCCGATATGCTGATGGATGTATTAGCTCCATTATATCCTGGCAAACGGCTAGATTCTACTGTAGCGGTTTCGTCTGATGAGTTCGCACCCATTTTTGGTGGCCTTGATGGATATCCCTGAAATTGGGTTGCTGGACGCCAAGCTCTCGTAAAATTGCCTCAATATGACCGCGTTGTTGACGTGATACAAATTGGGTAATGAAGACGAAAACAGCTCTTATTATTCATTGCCAGGGGACCAGTTTCGGGACATTGCTTGCGCAACTCGGCTCCATGTTATCCCTATCACGCCTTGCGGGGTCAAGCACGCAATTCACACTTCCTATTTGCAAGTTGCAACCATCCGAGCACACCATGGCACAACATACTTGGACACGCTACAGCCATATTTCGAGACCGGGGTTGCATTCGGGACAGCTGATGCCCTTGCTCATGGGCGACGAACACTCTGCCACCCTGTGGCTGATATACTGCATGTTCCAGAAGCTTGGATCGCACTCTGGTCGAACGAGAGTGACGTATAACTACTTTGAATGCCATCTTGGCGGCGTGAAATATGATATTATTTTCGCCTGGACTGTTTCTGACTCCTTAATTGAGCACTCGAGTAGCTCTTTTTGACCCCGATCATACTAGACGAAGCTAGCCTTTGAGTTCCACACGACGATGACCCCATCGAAAGCGAGAAAATGGTACAACATTCGTTGGTACTCTGATGAAGAGACCAAAGAGGACCGCAAACTGATCGCAAGGCTGGACCTCTTGATTGTGCCATACGCGGTTCTTGCTTACTGGGTGAAATATCTCGACCAAGCCAACCTCAGTATGTTGTACCCGCACCTGTTTGTTTTTTTCTTTTTTATCTCGTATCCGCAGCTGATCTTTACAGATAATGCCTATGTCGCTGGATTGAAAGAGGACCTTGGATTCTACGGAAATGAGCTGGTTCAACTCCAAACGTTTTATATCGTTGGAGCAGTCGTGGGGCAGCTGCCCTTCATGTTCTTGTTCACCTATGTCCCTATGTACTACCTCATCCCCGGAATGGACGTCGCCTGGGGTATATTCACCCTACTACAGTTCCGCGCAGCTTCTTTTGCCGAGTTAGCTGCGTATCGCTTTCTGGTCGGCTTGTTCGAGGTATAGCTCCTTTCAGGTAGTCCGTCATAATTATCATGAAGTCTCGGGCACTGACCAGCGCAGGCAGCTTTCTTTCCTGCGATGCACTACGTTTTTGGTAAGTGCTTAGCATTTGAACTTTGACCAGCTGGCTAAATTGCATTTGTAGGGTCTTGGTACCGAGGCGACGAGATTGCCCGCCGAGGTGGAATCTTCTATCTTGGCTTATCCTTGGGAACCCTCACGGCGGGGTTGATCCAATCTGCTGCTTCATCGACACTAGAAGGTGTTCATGGCCTAGCCGGTTGGAGATGGATGTATATCATCAGTGCCGTCATCACCATCCCAATTGGACTCTTTGGCTACTTCGTCCTGCCTGGAACTCCCGATCAGCCAAACCGCAAGGTCTTGCGCCAGCAAGACGTAGAACTTGCAATATCACGGCTGCACAGATCCGGCCACGTTTCCCACGAGAAGTTCAAATGGATAACAGTCAAGAAAGTCCTTCTCACTTGGCACTTCTGGACTATCTTGTTGATGGATATCCTATTTTGGAACGCCGGCATCCATAGTAGCACCGGTACTTTTCTCTTATGGATTAAGAGTCTTGGGCGATACTCGGCTTCTCGTGTAAATGAGCTAGGTACCATCGCACCTGCTTTGGGTATCTTTTACACTCTCGCCGTCTGCTTTGCGTCTGATCTTCTTATTGGACCAGCTTGGGCTATAACCGTGGCAAGTGCGTGGAATGCCATAGGTCTTGTAATCCTGGTGATCTGGAAGGTACCTGAGCCGGCCCTATGGTTCGCTTTCTCTACCATATACGCATCGGTAGCGATGTCCAGTGTCATCCATGGATGGGTCAATACGCAACTACGGTCTTCCCCTGCGGCGCGAGCCTTCACGCTCGTACTTATCAATACCGTCTCCCAGTCCACTACGATCTGGACGCCGTTGCTCACATTCAAAACAGTAGAAGCACCGCGCTTTCCAAAAGGGTTTGCATTCTGCTTAGCCTCTGCTGTACTGCTGATTGTTGTCGTACACGGGCTCAATAGCTATCTAAAGCGCGCCGAGTAGGTCTCCAGACAATCGTCACGCCAACTAGCAAACTGACATGAAGTAGGTATAAGCATCATCTGACCCCTGAAAGCTCTGGCGGCAGTAGCAGTCATTCGGACATTGAAACTGGAGGGGTAGCTATGCCACATAAGGTACATGTGGACGGAAAGTAGTGATAAGGAGCGCTTGGGTGCTCTGTGTATGCTATGCATCCCAGACAGTTTGAGAGCGTGGGATCTCTGTTTGGCCTTTAGACCTGATAGCCATTTGTATGTCATCCATTGTCCATAATCTTGCTAGGTACTTGTTCAACCCCGAGGTGCACGAATATGACGACTTGGCGCGTTTTTTATTCTCATCTACGCCTGGTCAACCGCAATGCCTAGAATTCTCCGTCTACCCGTACATGAGGTATGCATCCAAGCTAACGGAGCCCTGCATACTCCTGAGCTACTAACACTTGGCTTATCGTAGTATGCATGCGCCTCGAGGTTAGGAGCGGGTTATCAGATATCATTGCGACGTGGCGTGATATACCGACATTGGATACCGACATTGGAAGATTCCGACACCCCGTTACTTGATCACGCAAGACGACCCCGCCTCCGGTAACGCAATCCGTGGAATTTGCCATCATGTCATGGATGGCCTGCTTGACGACGCGTCCGATTGTATCCCGAAGGAGGCTGCGCGTGAAGCCTTGATAGCGACATCCAGCGTATGTCTCAAAAGGCTGCATTCGATACAAGCGCGTGTGAGTTGACTGTTTCCCATCGGATCAGATCAATAGTATCATCTCTTCTGGGACCATTGTATACGAGAGTTGAATCAAAACGTTGTCAAGATGGCCGGATCTAGTGAGAAAAAGCAGATATTGCTCAATGCTTTCGACATGTCAACCATTGGGCATCTTTCACCCGGGCAATGGAAGGTAACATAACCTGCGATCACTTTTGAGTTGGACGTGCCCCAGCTGACAGTGTCACAGAACCCAGTTGACAAGTCCGCGACTAAGCGCACTCTTGGGTACTGGATCGAATTGGCAAAGCTACTGGATAAAGGGGGTTTCAACGCATTGTTCTTAGCCGATACTTATGGAGGCTACGACACCTACGAGGGAAGTCTGGACAATTGCATCAGACGGGCTGCCCAATGGCCAGTAACTGATCCAACTATCGTAAGTCTCAGACTCCGATTGAGAGACGTGGATACAGGTCCTGATCACTGCTTTAGGCTATTTCAGCAATGGCAGCTGTCACTAAGAACTTATCGTTCGCGATTACGGCATCAACATCGTTCGAGCCCCCTTTTCTGCTTGCGAAACGGTTTTCCACCCTGGACCACTTCACCCAGGGCCGATTCGGGTGGAACATTGTCACGTCTTGGAAGAAAGCGGCATTTAAAGCAATCGGGCTGGAGAATCCTATTGAACACGATGAAAGATATCGCCAGGCTGATGAGTATCTTAACGTACTCTATAAGTAAGCGCTTGACACCAACTGACCGACTCCGAGCGGGGCTTGATAGCTGACCTAGATGAACCCCATCTGAAGGCTCTGGGAGGGCTCCTGGGCGGATGATGCTATCAATCCCGACCCCGAGAATGATAGCTATGCGGACCCTGGTAAGATTCGCACAATCAATCACAAAGGCAAGTTCTTCACGCTGAATTCGCGCCACATCGTGGACCCGTCTCCACAACGAACCCCTTTTCTTTTCCAGGCGGGAACGTCAGCTGCCGGGTCCGAATTTGCGGCGTCGCACGCTGAGGGAATCTTCGTATCTTCTCACTCGCCCGTCATTCTACGACCGAAAATAGCAAGGATCAGAGAGCTGGCAAAGGCGCGCGGACGCGACCCCCGCTCCCTCAAGTTCTTCGCGACATTCACGCCTATCCTAGGAAGGACGGATGAAGAGGCAAAGGCGAAGTACGCTGAGCTTTCGCGCCATGCCTCCACCATTGGCGGACTCGTTCTCGTCAGCGGTTGGACGGGCATAGATCTTTCGCGTGTGCCGTTGGACCAGGACTTATCGGCCAGCGACGCACATGAAGATCACCGTATCAGCAGCTTGCTCGAAGCTTTCACTACCACTAGCCCTGACGTGCCGCGCTGGACGCCGCGCACTATAGCAGAGAAAGCGGCTATCGGCGGTCTAGGACCCGTCGGAGTAGGGAGTCCGGAGACCGTAGCCAACAAAATGGAGGAGTGGATTCGCGAGGGCGACTTAGATGGGTTCAATATTGGCTACGTCACGACGCCAGGCTCCTTCGAGGACGTTGTAGAGCTGCTCATACCAGAGCTCAGACGCCGTGGCCTCTACCCCGAAGCTCAAGAGAATGAGGGTGAAACGCTGACAGCACGAGAGAGGGTGTATGGGAAGGGTCAGAAAGGCCTTCGAGATGATCACCCTGGGTCGAGATACAAGTATGATAGGTATCCCATTGAAGAAGACGTAGCAGTTGGAGACGAGACACACAAATAGCCACTCAAGACATGGAAACGGGCCATTCCATAAGAAGGACTATTGTCGTTCATCACGTGCCGTGGATGAAACTGGAGTCGCTCTACTCTCGTTAACTATATGTTTCGCTTGAATCGTCTTTATTGGCTCCCAATATGCATAATCTGTGACCAGACTTACGTAGAATCGTAACACACATTTTATTGATGCCAAACTCGCGTTAAACCTGGTGTTACTTCAAACTACCCCGCTACATTGCGTGATTGTACGGACTCTTGCGTGATGCCGATATCGACTTATACTCATCTGCTAATTATCCCTTTGGGCGCCGATTCTACTCCAACACAAAAAACAGTGGGTTCTCGACCACAAGAATTGGAGCAGCGATCTACATATCTTAGATGCATACAATCAAGAAAGTAGGTAGAGCTTGGATGTTGCTACTTTGAGTACATTCAGTCACGCACGTGTGAGAACCTGGTCAAGTCACAAATTCCACTTTTTTTGTATTGGAGCAGAATCGCCGGCCAAAGGGATATCGGTAATATATCTCGGCTGGGCTCTGGTGGTATATTTTTCACTGACTTGAAGCCTAGGTCTTAGTCTCTGTTTACTCTTTGCATATCGGATACTAATCTAGTCATTCAATATGGCCGACGCAAACGCGACCACAAAACCCAAGAAGAGTCTCGTGCTCAATGCCTTCGTTGAGATGTGTAAGCCGCCTATCAGCATTAATACCCCTGGGCCGAACTAACAATGCTTCCAGGCAGTGGGCATCAGTCTCCCGGCCTTTGGAGGCATCCAGAGGATCAATCATGGCGCTTCAACGAGATCTCACATTGGGTTGAGCTCGCTAAGCTCTTAGAAGAGGCCAAATTTCACGGGATCTTTGTGGCTGATGTTCTTGGTAAGATTCCACGCAACACCATAAACTCGTTCGAATAATTATCTCATAGACCGTACCATCTTTCACAGGGGGCTACGATGTCTACAGCAACTCGCTCGACCCGGCCAAGATATCTGGCGCTCAGTGGCCTGTGAATGAGCCTTTGTCTGTGGTCTCTGCCATGGCTGCAGCGACCGAGAGCATTGGTTTTGGCGTCACTGTCTCCACCACTTACGAAGCGCCTTACCATCTAGCCAGGCGCTTGTCGACTATTGACCACCTGTCAAAAGGCCGGTAAGTAGAAAAAATAGCCATACTTGAATGCATGTCGCTTACTATGGTCAGGCTAGGATGGAATGTATGTAAACATCACTCATGGTGGTGAGCCCTTGAGCCCGACTGACCAAACAGCTAGATTGTGACGAGCTACCTAGATTCAGCGGCCAAGAACATGGGACTTGCGGAACAGCCAAAGGTAAAGATCCTAACCTACTTGGCCGATTAAGTGAACCAGTTGCTAAGCCGCGACCGTAGCATGACGATAGGTATGCGCAAGCCGAGGAGTACATCAAGGTTGTATATAAGCTCTTGGAGTCTTCGTGGCGAGACGACGCTGTAAAGCGAGATCGAGAGACCGGTGTTTACACTGCCCCAGACCTAGTCAGGGAGATTAATCACAAGGGGCAATTCTTTCAAGTGCCCGGGCCGCACATCTGTCAACCGAGTCCTCAGAGGACGCCTCTGTTGCTGCAAGCGGGTACGTCTCGGGCCGGAAAGCAATTTGCCGCGCAGCATGCCGAGGCCGTATTTCTTTCTGCGCACGCGCCGGCAGTTTGCGCCAAGAATATCGCCGAGTTGAGACAGATCGCGAAGGACGAATTCGGACGGGACCCGGTTAACATCAAAACACTCGCCCTCGTAACACCAATCCTGGGCAGAACTGAAGAGGAAGCCCAAGCAAAGCTGGCCGACTACCGCCAGTATGCATCCCATGAAGGCGCACTGGCCCTGTTTGGTGGCTGGACAGGCATAGATCTTAGTAAATATGGGGACGACGAGGAGCTAAGACACGTCGAAAGCAATGCGGTCAAGTAAGGAGGTGATGATAACACTAGAGAGAACGGCCACATGACTGACAGCTTCTGAATTAGGTCTACCGTCGAAGGATACGCAAGGTTTTCCCCTGGTACTTCGAAATGGACGAAGCATACCATTGCCGAGCATGTTTCCATCGGTGGTAATGGCCCCATCCTAGTTGGAACTCCCTCTCAGGTGGCGGATGGTCTAGAAGCGTGGGTCGAAGAGGCTGACATCGACGGATTCAACTTCGTAAGCCATGTCCATCTGCGAATCTCTAACTCCCAGAATCGTACTTATAATACTTTATAGGCTTACGCACTATTCCCGCAATCTTTCAAGGATATTATCGAACTCCTTCTCCCAGAGTTGCGGAGAAGGGGTCTTTTTTGGGATGATTACATTGTGCCAGGTGGAACTTATAGGGAAAACTTCTATAGGACACCAGGTCAGACTGGACCGCTGGATGAGCATGTAGCCTCGAAGTATAGATGGAGAGCCGGTGTTCCTGCGGAGCAACATTCGATTCCAGAATAAAGAATCTATGCCCGGGGAAAAGTTGAAATAGGCGTACATAAAACCTGGATATCGAGGTAATAGCATCTTAGATGCCTGTTGCTACAAATAATCTGACTACCTAGCTTTGACGATGCATCACTGGGGGAACTACTATTCATTTGTGAGAATAGTATGTGTCAATCTACGATCAAATCTATTCTATATCCCATGCGAGGGTTTAGTGGACTGGCCCATAACAATACGACCCTGGAGTCCAAGAACCCTGTTCAAGACGATCAGCTCAGAAGTCGATCGCGCAAAGTGACCAAGACGTCTACCGGCATTGCGGTTGCTGTGCTGCCAAAAACCTATACAAAAACTCAGCTCCCATATTTTCACTGTCGACTGAATTGTTAATATCCTCAGGTCTCTTTGTAATCCGAACACATGGCGATTGGTATTAATTAGCCGCCCATTGCTGCCCCTTTAATATTGATGCATAATTCTCCACCCCCCACATTGAGCCTCGGCCATTGCGTGCTTCCATAGCAAGATGGTGACGACGCAAGATTATCGTCTTACATACGTGGCCCAGGTTTAGATCCCGGTTCGTGAGGCTGGTCCATATCAGTAATTATGACGACATGTCTGAGCTGACTGCCGTGATGCTCAATGAGTGGAACGGCAATGGGACGACACGGCGACAGGCTAGATAGATATCTGAAAGGAAATGCCCTGTTACTAAAGCCAAAAAGGTGCTCTCTAGTACTCGATATCTTCATTCTAGAATATATCACATTATCTGACGATCCCAGAACTCTCACGTTCAAGCAAAAGCAGTTGTCTGGTCGCTAATTATGGCAAGGGACTCAAGTGACGATTCGGTTGGTGCTAAGCCACCCAATGACCAGTTGTATCCAGGTTAGCAAAGAAGCTTCATGAGGCGATAATTACGTTACTGACACTTGCAGTAAAATGGTATCGCTCAACCTACTACAATATGACGATATTGGGGCTTTGCAATCTTGCGGCCCCCGGTATATGGACAGCGATAAATTCCCTTGGCGCCGGAGGTTCACAGACACCTGAGCTTGTTAACGCTGCCAATGCCTTGACATTCGGTTTGATGGTGGTATCTTGCTTATTTTCGGGCGTTGTTGTGCACTACATTGGAATAAAAGGGGCTTTGATACTAGGCACGTGAGTATTATACCCTCCTGCGCTTGGCCTGTGATGTATGTGGGTCATGTAGCTGAACCGCTGTAGTGTTGGGTACGCCCCTTACGCTGCAGGTTTATATGTCAACAATCGCTACGGAAATCAGTGGCTCGTTCTCCTCGGTGCAGCACTCTGCGGCCTATCAGCCGGTATATTTTGGATGGCTGAGGCGGCCATTGCGATCGCTTACCCCGAACCTTGGAACAAGGGGAAGGCCTTGGGTTACTGGCTGACATACCGCCTATTTGGCTCGATCATTGGCGGTGCCATAAATCTTGGTCTTAATGCCAATACCGATACAGCCGGAAAGGTGTCATACACTGTGTTTATCATATTCATTGCCATTCAGGCGCCGGCCCTTTCGTGGGTTTATTTCTCAACAAACCGTCGGCGGTGCAAAGAACAGACGGTAAAAGGGTTACCCTCAGCATTTTAGAGAACCCATGGGGTGAGGTCAAGACTACTGCAAAGGCGTTTTTTTAAGCCCAAGTTCCTCCTCATCGTCCTGTGGATCGGACAAGGTGTTTTTTCTGAAGCTGTTTACTTTACATACCTCTCTTGTAAGTCTCACACTGCACACTTGGAGATAGAATTTAATTGACTTCTCCAAGTATGGTTCACTGTCAGGTCCCGTGCGCTTGGGTCGTTTCTAGGAAGCGTCGTTGCTGTTATCGTAGGAAATTTGCTCGGTGTAAGTTAGCACCCACATGTGTATTCTCGAAGCTAATAAGATCAGTACTGGCTTGACCGGGCCAAGGTTTCCCTCAAATTTCGCACCCGAGCTACATTTGCAGCCATCGCAATTTTTCAAGGGGCCTGGTGTATGTACAATTTAGTGTTATTTTCTGTTGCTTTTTGTTGCGGAGGTGTGGAGCCCTATATACCGTTATTGCCCTACTGGCGATAACGACGTCGTTTTTTCCGTCAGACTTTTTCTATTTAGTTTAGAGATTGTTTCGTCTTTGGAAGGCTACCTTGAAACAAGACTTTGAGTTCTCGCTGAGTTATCAGCCTCTTCGTCTAGAGTGGTGACTGACCACTGGATTGCAGGGCTCTGGGTTACTGTGTTGACCACCAGATTCCGGATAGAACGCCCGGTAAACGATTGGTCTAGTCCAGGATTCGGCTCAGCTTTCGGCGTCTATATCTTCCTCACTGTTGGATTCCAAGTTAACTACTTGTTTCTGTTAGTACCACTCATTGCGCTTTATTGTCAGGGGCACCTCGTTGAAACTCACAATTATGTTTAGTTACTTCATCATCGCGAACCTAGCGGAGGACGAGCCGGAGGTAATCAGATACGCCGCTTTGCTTCGAGGGACCGAGTCTGCATGGCAAGCGATCAGTTATGGTCTGACTTCGCTGGTTGTATTCGCAGAGGCGGGTGCTATTTACTTGAACTTTGCTCTTTGGGCAGTGTCTATTATCCCGGCATGGTTGGTCTTGAAGCACTTTGGGAGTGACGAAGTGCCGGTTGAGACCGAAACTGGCATTCGAGATGAAAAGAGCGTGGAATCTCCCAAAGAGGCTTGAGTAACTCGACTCAAAGACAAGAAAAACCAGCATCTATTCAAAGGCTTCACGGCCCTGTCTGGAATGGATCTAGAACGCTTCACACATCAGGCGTCCTGTGTACAGATATGCTGAGGCTGTACTTTTGCGCTCCTCGAATAAGTATATAAGCGGTTCTGCAGGCCTTTGGGCCCACTCCACAACTTACCTTCTACAACACACTTCTACGAGGCACCTACGATATACTCACGTTGCATTTTCTCCCACCCACCGCCCTGGTATTAGATAGATAGATAGATAGATAGATTTACTTTTTCTTCTAGTCTGGGCAGCATTAGGCCCTGTACACTCAGCGTTTACGGCGCGCGGATCTGGCCTAGTGGGCTCACGCTCCTCCAATATATGCAATACCTACTATACACCTAGGTGCCTAAAGTGTGCTGTAGATGAGGCTGCACTTTTGTGCTCCTCGAATAAGTATATAGATATATGTTCACTTAATTGTATGCTTCCCTCGGATGTAATGCCTCTCACAAATTTTCATTATTGAGGTGGATGCTCACTATCAGGCACAGTGACTGATTGATATTCTGACTGGTGCCTTGAAAACATGTCGGTAAATTAAACGCCTTCATAACTCTGGTCATGCGTGCCATTGGTGTCATTGGCCTTAGCTTCGGATCTTCCTATCTTATAGCGGGTTATACCGGAAGCACGACAGGTTGGTAGGATGTCACGTCATTGCGGTTGCAACACATTGGGACGCATGCGGTCCGGTATCGCCAGAAGACGACGGTAGCATCGTCGGTACCGACTACTTGAATTGGCGTCGCAAGTGTATTCGGCAGAGATGATGTCCCGAACTATACTTTTATGTGATGCGAAGCTTGTATACCGCTGAAATTTCCGTCGCATTGCCCAATCTTGTTGTTCAGGCGGATGTCCTGCTGAATCCATGATATAATTACTCCAAAAGGAATTGCGATCCGGGGTTCCTAATTTTCGGTCAGTATGAACAGGCCTCGAGAGTCGCAGACGGTATTGCTGCTTCATGCACCCAAGCAGTCCTATCAAGTCAGTGAAGACCATGCGACGCCTCGGATAGATAACGGGTCTGAATTATTGGTCCGAACTCAAGTTATCGGGCTGAACCCAATTGATTGGAAAGCTCCGTAAGTTATATGTCTTTCCTCGAGTTTCGTCAAGTGTCTGATGCTCATTTCTTTTCCCTCTTTGTGCCAGACCTAATTCTTTCCAGAGATTTTGGCTTTGGAATACCCGTGTTGCCATACATAGCAGGGAGAGAGCTCGTTGGGCACGTCGTACGCACGTCGGGATCTACCACTCGATTTCAAGAAGGGGACCAAGTGAGACAAACTGATATCCCAGACTACCCAGAATATGAGCATTGATAGGTCGCATCAGGTGATTGTAATCTCGACAGATTATCGTGATCTCCGAAAAGCCGCATTTCAGGAGTACGTTGTTGCTTCGGACTTCAACGTCGTGAAATTGCCACCTACCGTCACCCCTCACACCGGTGCATCATTAGGCGTGGCATTCGTTGCTGCAGCACTCAGCTTAGGTGTTTGTATGGGACTTAGCTTTCAGAACATTGCAGATGGCCCCGACTTATTAAAGCTCGTCCGCAAACTGGACCGGAATCTTCTCTCCGAGGATATTCAATCAGAGTGTTTTGATACGTTGGACATCACCCAGCGAGCAGGGCCAGGCGACTGGATTGCTATCTGGGGCGGTATGGTTTCACCCGTTCCTTATTATCTGCCTCTTTAACGTACTGACGTCAGTCTCCAGGCTCTTCGACTACTGCGAGTATTGCTAGCCAACTCGCTCGCCTCGCTGGACTACACGTTCTCTTGATAGCCAATCAAGCAAAGCATGGAATGAGACTGGCCAAGGACTCGGCATTGCGGCCAGATCTGCTCGTCGACAGTCACGACCAAGCACGCGCCGTTGACATAATTCAGGGGTCGCTCGGTGGAAAGCTGCGATTCGGTCTTGATACTCAAGGACGCGATTCGGCTGAGGCGTTAGGCCGGTCAATGAAAGCTCGCGAAGAGGTTATAGGTTCAATACCAACTCCACCGCGCACTCCCACAACGACACATCTGGTCGGGTTAGCGGCACTGCCCAACGTCCCAGCAGCCGGCGGCCTTATATACCACAGAGTGCCTATGAAATTGTTCCACGAAGTCCCACAAGTAGGAAGTGCGATAACTCTGTGGCTTGAGACGTTGCTGGAAAAAGGCTTTATTGCGCTTCCAGACGTTCTCGCGGTAGAGGAAGGATTTAGCGGTGTGAATAAGGGGCTTGATAGGATGCGCCGGGGTGAGATAAGTGGCGGAAGAGCCGTGGTAGATGTGAGTGTACCTAGAGCAACTTAGCGTCCGTGTATAGTTTAAAAGTATAGTCTGTTTAAGGTAAAATTAAACTTTTTTTGTGCGAGATCTAGCCCAAGCTCATAGTTATAAGCAGGGAGCTTGCTAAAAAGATCTTGGAAGTTTTGCCTTTTTTATTGGACTATAAGACCAATACTACTCGACCGCATGATTTGATCGGAATGGATCAGCATATGCTGACTTCTGAACACCGAATCCCTTGCCTCATTCGATAGCATTGACGAGATTCTCCTCTTTATGCCTTTACACTCTCAAGGCTCAGTGTGCCATATATCCAACCTTGTCTAGCGACGAATGGTTGATGGGGAGGTTAGCTCGTTTAATAGAGCAGGTTTAAGCAGTTTTTTATCAGTATCAAGGGCTGAGGCCGACTGATAAAGCTTATCATAGATACGAACCAAACGTCAGAGAAGAGGTTTTGTAGGATCCTATTCATCATAAGTAGCGCGTCGACATTTCCTATTGCCTCATTCAATGAATTTATCTCTGTATAAGTTACTGTTGGCGTAGTGAAGAAATAGTTCCATCTATAAACAGTACAAACAATTTAGGAAGTACATAGGCGCATAGCGCCTGGCAGTAAGGTACGTTACAGGCGGCGAGGCACTGAGCCCAATGGCACTAATGTGGCAGAGGTCGTGCTTGGTTGGGTTTTGTAATATAAGCTTGTAGTTGGAGTTCATGGCCTGTGTCGGCGGTAGTTGTAGCACGGGTTTTTTTCGATGACAATATCCCTGTACCTGGGAAGCTTGTTATCATAATCCTCATACAAGGAACTTCGGAAGTCTATCATTCTACTTCGAATCGCCAGGCTAGCGCCTGGACTTAGACTAGAACCGATTCAGACAAATGAAACCATCGCGGACCCTGCGCACGGCTAGCTCAATGCTGTCCAGCGTGAGGTCGGAGCTTCACCATGTCGATTAGCTGTAGAACACGCTTGGGAGAAAATTCTTCTCTTTTCCTTTTTCCAAGCTTGAATATGGACTTATTCTGGATCACAGCTCTCGCGCCAAGTCCCTGACTGTGCCCCCTTAACAACATATTTCAAAAATGGCAGAGATTAACAAAGCGTACCACGCTAACTACGTAAAGCCTGCAACAGGTATATTTACAACATGAAGGAAAAGAAGGAAATTGGAATCTCAAGCTCCAGGGGTCCGCGTAGAGTTTTCACAGGGTCGCGCTACTAGGTATATAAGTGGGCCATGGCCCAGAACCTTGGCCCAGCCACGTTATGAAATTGAGACATGTGCATAAACTATTATGCACAAATAGCTTGTATTGAATAAACGGAATCTTATAATTTAACCGTTTCAAGTGGCTTCCCACAGCCTCCACCAATGGATTTGAGAGGTGGCTCTCCCGCCGCCTGGCGCTCATCGTTCAAGGTTCTTTCGCAATGCATTACAAGCACTGGACGGGCAGCAACAAATCCGCATTGAAAGACGCCAATTGGTGAGTACCTTGTCATCCGTCTCGCGAGTCCCCCGAAGCTACTACTCGCTCAGGTAAGCATCCTGTGTCGCTTCTCATGCCTTGATGGTGCTGAAGATCGCTGGATACAAACAGATGTATTTAGCGCCGAGGTCTAGACGAGGCTCAACAGCAAGCCTGATACACTCGTTAGGCGGCCATATTGACACATCTGTGAGAGAGAACGCGGCCGAGTTGAGCCAAAATGGTAGGCGGGCGCAGTGTTTTGTTGGCGCGACTCTATGCTAAATCTGCTTCGCAGCAATCTCGAATCTCCTGCAGCCGCCGATAGTGCGAACCGGGCTTAAACCACACACGCTAGCGCCGGCCTCAAACTCATACAACACTCCGACCGTACGAGACATTCCTCCCGTGGCCCTGACGAACATCCAGCATATCGAAGCTGCCGATTTTGAGCCGTACATATCGCAAGTAGGCGCTCTACACGAGCAACTTCGGCGGATGAAGGATGACACAGATGGAATATGGCCAAGCTGGGCAAGTACGCCAGATAGCCCTCACGAGAATTACGAAGATCCTCTCACGGCTAGTGGACAGCCACACTCGACTGGGAAAAGCCTTACCGCGTCGACAACGTCGGTCACTGCCCCGATCGGACGTCTATCCAGGCAAGAAAGCCGCAGTCTCGGAAGCAAAGGTCCCCATAGTCCACCGCCGCTATCCATCATCCCTGATGTTTATTTCAATCAAGACTTTCACCTCCAAAACCCAAGAATTTTCGAGATTGTCAGCGAAGGAGCCGACATCGTGCCCCGGATCTCGATGACGGGGAATGCAAATAACGGAAACGTTTCGGCGCCGAAAAAACCCCTAGCTACGAATATGATTCTCCAGGAGAAACTCTCGTGGTATATAGATACGATGGAAATGCACCTTGTCAACTCTATCTCTATGGCCTCGACGAATTTTTCTCGGCCCTCGGCTCGCTAAGAGAACTTCACTCAGAAGTGGTGGAGTCGGTTGAGAAGATAAAAACGCTACGGGAAATTCTCACATCATTGGATCAAGAAGTAGCAACCGAGGGCCTAAAGTTCTTGCGAAAACAGCGAAGGCGCTACAACCTGCAACAACTGAGTGATGTAGTCTTCCAATTGAAGCGGATCGTGGACGGCGTTGCCTATTGCGAGTTACTGGTCGATGAAGAAGAGTATGACAAGGCTTTGTTCGAAATTGATACCATAGAACTATTGATGATAGGCAAGCGCGACGGGTCATTCTGGGACAAATCGCCAATATATTCGCAGCTCCGAGACATGCGTGGAGCTACGCCGTTGAGAGGCTTGGGCAACGATCTAAATATTCTCCGATCTCGAATTGGTAAGGCGTTCGAGTCCAAGGTTCATAGTCTACTTCTGGGAGACCTGCAACGCCATGTCCAGTCCGTTTCGCCCCAGGAAGTTCTCTCTAGGTGGGAAGCTGCGTCACTACGAGCCAAAGGAGGTCATACGCGGGACGTTCCAACCTTTCCTGCTTATATGGGTATGACCGAGGAGCTACATAAGGCCCTTCTCCCAAACGTATCCGGACTTCATCAATCTAGGTCTACCACGACGGCCATCCAGGCGTACCGGCAATTGGTATTACGGGAAATCCGAAATATTGTGCGGAGAGCACTCCCAAGTTCGACTGAGGACGCCGATTCAGTCACGTCAGTGTCAACTATCAGTGAGGTTCGCGGTCGCACCAATCAGAATAAGTCAACTATCCTCGCTCGAAACATCCGCGCTCTAGATGCAGAAGATGCTGAAAGACTATTTTCCACCATCTTCATTGGCGTCACGGAGACGCTAAGGCGAGTAAAAACTCAATCAAGTGTACTTCTAGATATCGCTTGCGCCATTGGGGAACCCGTTGTTCAGGACCCTGTCAAGCATTCGATGATTCAGTCACCCTTCGGAAGTGGGGATCCTGCGGGGGACGCCTCCATCTTCGGGATCCAGGAAGAGGTGCATGTCGCACTTGATCTTTCTAATCTTTTACGCCAAGCCGTTGACCTTGGCCACGAGAATATCAACAAAATTCTTCGGGTTCGATCTGAGCAGGCTATAAGCTTGTCACTAGCTCATTTTCTCCGCTACTTTACCCTTAATTTCTTCTTTGCCAACGAATGCGAAGCCATTTCAGGGCCACCAGAATCGTCGCTCAGAACTATCATTAATGGCCATATTCAAGGCTTTATCAACGCACACGAGAAAAGGGAAATCGACAATCTTTCCCAGACTATGAGCGCCGATACCTGGCAAGATGAATATTTCACTACGAAGAATAGCGAGACTCTGAGGCAGATTCTCGAATGTAGCACTTCAGACCCACTAGAATGGACCGAGATGAGTAAGATCTGGGCGCCAGTACGGCAGGAGCAATCCAAGGAATTCAATGCCATGGAGGACCACACGTTGAAAGACAAGGTACGAGGTGCTACCATCGAAGAAGAGACGTTTCTCCTCCCCAAGTCCGCCATAGTCTGCCTCGAGGGAACCTCAAGCTTTCTCCGCTTAATAGGCGGTATTCCGTCAATGACACCAGATATCGCCGTATCGCTTATATCGTACCTACAGATGTTCGACTCCCAATGCCGACAGCTTATTCTAGGCGCCGGCGCGGTGCGCTCGGCCGGTCTTAAGAACATCACAACGACTCACCTGGCGCTTACATCACAGGCGCTATCCTTTTTCACGACTATCATCCCACATATCCGCGAATTTGTACGACGCCACGCGCCAGCTGGACCGGCTGGCGCGAACATCATAGGCGAGTTTGACAAGTTGCGACGCATCCTCCATGAACATCAGGACACGGTCTATCAGAAGTTGGTAGAGATCATGGCTTCACGTGCACGTATCCTGTCTAAGAAGGCACGCGAGACGAAGTGGAGACAGGAGAGCGCTGAGGCTACCCGCAAGTACATGACTGACTTAGTTAAAGATACGGGTAAGCTACACAAGGCACTCAGAAAATATCTGCCCGAGCGAGTGATAGGTTGGTGATGGTGCCGGTCATCACAAGCTACCGGAACCAGTTGGGGGAGGCGTTCGAGAAGGCAGACCCGGAGACGGAAACTGGTCGTGATTGGTAAGATCTTGACGCTCCCATTTCTGTGCTGTTTTGATGAATTATGTTTGTGCTACTCATTCTAACCAAACCATACAGCATGCTTCGTGATGTCGAGCACCTTGTCGACAAGCTGGGGTCGGTCGAAGGGTTCAACGACTTGGGCACATATCTTATAAAGATTATTATAGATAAGGAAATAAATTAATTTATATATATATATTAAGTAAATATTTTTATAATAAATATTAAATAATAAGTTTATATTATAATATATCATATTAGATTTAAACCAATTAAATTTAAATGTTCTAATTTATTTTATTATGTCCTGTTCCAAGTGTAACTAAGCTCCCTTATTAAATCGCTGATCTTTTTACTGTACGGGTCGGAATATCCTTAACCTATACCCTTCGTGGAGGTATCTGCCCAGAGTAAGCGTGTGCCTCTAACAAATTGGGCTACCGGCGCCACCATGTGTAACGTCGTTGGTTATTTCCTTGCCTCGTATATCCTACCCACAAGGAATCATAGGTCCAACATGATCCCGCGCGAGATGGACGCATGACATCTCGCTCACGCCCTCCATGCACCAAGACATTTTGCATCGAAGATAATCCGTGTGAATCAGCTATCGCCATGGCCAACCCGCCTGTCTCGGGCGTGTCAAGTCTAGCACCGCGATCTCTTAAGAGCCGAAACATGCTCAAATGCTCTTTGAATATCGCCAGAACGATTGGGGGCGGATAACCCTCGTTGGGGTCCACGCCGCGATCTAGTAAGATATTGGCTACAGCAATCCGACCCTTCCATACAGCTGTCATCAAAGCATTGTTCCGATAACGTGTCTTATAAGAAGGGTTTGAATTGGAATTTAATAGCATCGCAATAATCGTGTCGTTGGTGCTGGCGCTCATAATGGCCTTTATGAGGGGTGTAGAATCCCAAGGCTCGATGTTCGGTGACACACCCTTATCGAGCCAATAGCGGACCATTTCTACCTTTCCGTGCTCAACACTTGTCATTAGCAGGTCTTCGCAGTCCATGAGATGACCGTGGTAAGACGGCGGCATTAGAGCACCGACTCGCTCAAATTGGCTCGGGAATGAGGCGCGGTGTGACGCTAATTTAAGGGATTGAGAATGTATTTCCTTGTCGCTTGATTTGGATTTGTTTATGAGTATTGTATCAAGGACGAAATCGAAAATAGCTTGACTATTACAAGTATTTCCTTGGTCAATATGATGACTGTTGTCTATAAGCATATCGTCTAAAATGCAATCCGGAACAGTGCCTGCGTTACGGTACTGGGGGATGCCCGAGAGGAGTAGCTTTATCATCTCCAGGTTTCCTTGCATCGTAGCCGCTGCAAATGCAGAGCCAAAAATCGTGCTGTGAACCGAGTTTCCGTCGAGATGCTCGTGACAAGGGAGGTTGTCTACTGCGATTTGAAGTGCAACATAATCCTTCCGCCCGAGATAGACAGCGGCAACGAAGACATCCGCCTCCATGTCGGCATTATCGCCTCCATCTAAATCTTCCGGCTTGACGGTCGATTCCCAAAACAGGGGGTAGACGTGCACCGAAATGGCGAGGCGCATCAGGGAGTCTAGACATTCCAACTCGCCATCTGGTCCATTGAGAGCTTGTGCAGCGAGGCGGATGCGACCAAGGCGGGGCATGACCGCGGGCTGTTCCCTTAATACTTGATACATTAAGTACGAGTGAAGATATGGAAATGAATCCCGGGCCGAGAGCCGTCTAGTCGATTTAGGGAAATAGGAGTCACGATCAAGAGTGCTGAGGAGGCGGAGACGAAAGATGGAATTGTCAATGAACTGTTTGAATTGCGCTGCGAGCAGCGTGAGCGTGCGTTTCTTTTCATTTATTCTGTAGACCTGATTTGTGGTAATAACATACCGTTAACGAGCCGGATTCGCATTACCCGCGCAATCTTGCGCGACACGACAATCTGGTCGAATATAAGCGCGACTAGCTCAACTGGAAGATGAAATAGCGGCATATTGAAGCGTTCAAATTATGTCCCTAGGGCTTATGGCTAGGATCTTTCAAACTGGCTCTTTGATTGGGGTTAAGGAGGCTTGTGGAGAAGAATAGAAGGTTTATAAATTTTAAAAGAGCCGGAGGAAATGTATTAGATATAAGCAATGGGTCAATAGTGTTGGGATTAAGATATAAATACACCTATATAATATTTATCACACGGCCAAAGGCCAGGTGCCTACGCCTGCCAGCGTTACGGCGAAACATACAGGTCTGTAGGCAATGGCTATTGGTTGGCGATTATCACGGGACTCGTATTAAGGTCCTTGATCGGAGGCAGCCAAAGGCTAAAGGCACAGGCCCTCAAGGGTGTTTATAAATAAGGGGCGAAGAGTGAGGTTAGATCGAAGGATAGATTAGGAAACCAAGGACCTTTTAAATTAAATATATTTTAAGTCTTGGTTCAAAGGTGACAATAGACGAGTCAACTAGCAAGTCGTTAGGGATGTTTTTGGGTGCTGCCACCACAGGGTGTAGTGCTGTCACATTCTGTAGCCAATTATATAAGCAATACAATGGTGTAAGATTGCTAGCTAAGGAACTATACTACAGGAGTGACTATTTACAGAGGGGGATGGGAGTTTATATATATGGCGAGGCTCTTCATAGTGAATATCCGTAGTAAGCGTAGTCAACGAAGTCGATGGCGATCTTGTCGATTCTCATTTAAGTCGAAAGGGTCGACAGCGATTCTCTCGACGCCAAGAGCCACGTGACCTAACGACTATGCTCTTACCTAGATCGTCCTTTTTCTCATTCTTAGAATCTTCATAATGAGTCGGCTGTATTCTCAATTCATAACAGTTGCTTTCTTTTGCCCGGCTCTAAGCAGCATCAAGTCACTAATTGTATCGGTGTCTCGAACTAGTTGAAACAGGGATGCCGATCTTGGCATTGTGTTTTGGCCTTGCTGCTGTAAGTACCTACTATGTGAATGAGCAGTACCTCTGGTGAGTTCAAAACTCTGCGGTCCTGACGAGAACGATTATCATAGGGCTTTCTTCTTAGTCGAGCTATCTATAATCTTATTATACACCCTCTCGCCTCTTTTCCTGGACCACGGCTCTGGGCAGTGTCGCGTCTACCATACATACGTTGTCTTTGGCAAGGCAGACTTCACCAGCGTATCAAAGACCTCCACGACACATATGGGCCGGTTGTTCGAATTGCACCCGACGAGCTTTCTTTTATCAAAGCTCAAGCTTGGAATGATATATACTGCGGTGGCGTGGGAAATAAAGGGTTTCCCAAGCATGCGGCCTACCGCAATGCCCAAACATTTGAGTCGCTCTTTGACGCTTCTGATGAGAATCATAGTCGTTTGCGTCGTCTGCTGAAAACCGACTTCTTCTCACTAGGAGCTGCTCGACGTCAAGAGAAACAAGTGCAGGCTTATGCAGACCGGCTTATCGCGCAGCTGCGTATGCATCATAGTCGTGAAAGATTCGGAGATTGTCTTCCTGCCGACATGCGTGAATGGTACAACTTCGCAACATTTGACATCATCGGTCAGGTGGTTTTGAGCGAAGACTTTGGGTGTCTCGATGGCCGCGCTTACCATCCATGGACCCTCATGGTTCTTACGCATTTCAAGCTATCTGCCCTTCTCATGTGCTCTCGATTCTATTTGCCTCTACCCATACTCACCTTTCTGGCTCCAATGCGATTGATTCGTCTTCGAGACAAATTTCTCGCTCTGATTCGCGCCAAGGTAGCCCGCCGATGCCAGCGGACTCTGCCACCAGGTAGGCGAGACTTTGTCACTGCAGCATTGGGCCAATTAACCAAAAATAAAGAGCTACAAGAAAAGTTGGCCGAAGATGGTGGACATAACCCAAGCGATGATAACAGAGATCAGGTACCCTTTCTTAGTCGGATGGAGCTTGAGGCCAACTGCCTTTTGTTGTTACTCGCAGGAAGTGACACTATCGCCACGTCCCTCATTGGTGTTACTCATCTCCTTTGCGAAAACCCTTTGATTCTACAGAGACTTACACGTGAGGTTCGTTCGGTTGCTCCACTAGAGTCCGATGTCAACTATACGAATATCACGTCAAACATGCCATATCTCAATGCAGTACTGCGAGAAACTCATAGATTGTGTCCACCCTTGGCCAATGGTCCGGCACGGGTTGTAGGCCAACAAGCGGCCGTCATTGCAGGCACTGTCGTCCCTCCAAAAGTGCGTACAAGTCACGTTGCAACATTTGGTTATGGAAATCATACCTATCTATTCTTTACGATACTTGAAAAACGCTAACACTATCCTGATAATTATAGACTGCTGTTGGCGTTACGTACTTCGCCGCAAATCGTTCAGCCCAAAATTTCATCTTTCCTGATGAGTTTCTCCCTGAACGATGGCTGTCTTCCGAATTAGCCGCCAAGTATACCAACGATAATGAAAACAGTACTCGACCCCATCGGATATTCGCCACAGATGCACGCGACGTCGCCCGCCCGTTCTCGGTTGGCGGGCGGGACTGTCTTGGGCAAAACTTGGCAATGGTAGAATTTCGTGTCCTGTTAGCACGAATGATTTGGAACTTCGACATGAAGGGTTACTTTGAAACCAACAATGAAACTAGTATTCGATCAGGGGTAAAATTTTCATCCTACCCTAGGTGGTCTGATCAGAAGGCGTATATGCTATGGGAAAAGGAGAATTACTATGTTTTCCTCAAGGAGCGTCAGTAATTAGTTCATTGCCCTCGCGATCATGGCCCGCTTAAGCGCATGGAAAATGCTAGTTTCTTTTAATTAGCTCTACGATGCATCACTCAGTTCCAGCACTCTTCTCAACCACTATATTGACAGATTTAACATTGGGGATCTAACTTTCGCCAGCCGAGCTCGGTAATAATATGTGCGGCATTCACCGATCCTCTGGCCCCCTCGTCCCGTTGGGGCCCGCTTGCATCACAGCACACATATTAGCCGTGGTGTACGAGGAAATTTCAACATCATAACGGCAAATGGCGGAGCAATACCAGGCAGCTTCAACTTGCGTAAGATACGACAGGGAATGTGAATAACACGGCGTGATGGTGTGACTCGACTCTTAACCTCCATTACGCAGTGTCCTGTTAGAGCTATTGATATGCATTCGGTACCAGAGTAGAAAGGTAATAGACGAATGGAGGTGACTATCTTTGGTCGAATCAAACTTATGCTTGTGACAGTGGCCGATAACGAATATTGGGAACTCCCAAATGGTCTCGGCGGCTGGGCGGATGCTGCATAATTATTGATGTTGCATGTTGGAGCGCAAAAATACGGCAACTTTCGGCAACTACTAGGTAGCTGACCAACATTAATGCCACCTCCTCGGACAAGATCCTCCTTCTTCTTCTTCTTTTCTTGTACTGTAGTAGTTGTTGTTGCTGTTGCATGGAACGTCGTACGAGTGGCGCCTTGGCGCAGCATTTCTCACCCCCCTCAAGTAATCAAATATGCAGGAAGGCATTATGTTGGTCGGAGGCGCAGCCGCGGGCTATACTTACATATCTCTACGGAGTTATATGCGGTGAAGAATATACATGAATTAATCTTCCACAACATACAACCAACATACTTTCGGTGCACTCCCATATCGGTTAAACATCGTTTTCAATCCTCCCACCTCCCTAATCTGGTAAATAGTAGTAGATAGGTGGAACTACCTACCGATTCACCATTCCCCACCAGAGTCTGCTCTGCTCATGTAGCTAAGCGGCGACGATAGGGTAGGATTTAAGAGGTTAATTAGGCTGGGTAGGTGATACAAAAACAGCCCCGCAAAGTTAAGGATGGTGGTAAACATTCATGGATCACCGCGATATTACCTAACCCTTTACTAATCACTCTCATGAGTGGTTTAATCCTATGCATCATGAAAATAGTCATATAAACAACGATAAACATAGTGATAGGCAGCGTTATCCTTTGAGCAGTATTAAGGCCAGCCAAGGATATAGGGGGTGGGGTTATATTCGTGGAAATAATACTGGATTCAACTAAAACCAAAGGAAAACAAGTCACGCATCAAATCAAGTTGAATGTAAACGAGGTAATGTCTAACTGGCGAGTATCTACATCCACTCAATCATAGAGATGTCCCTTGCCAGGAGGTCGTAGCTCTAATAAAAACTAAGTTGACAACGATCGAGAATCAACGCGAAACTCCTTCTTCACTGCAATGCCATTAGGCTGGCTGTTTGTGTCTCGGGAATGGCCATTACCCAATACTCGCGTAGAATATAGCGCAGGAGCTTGTCCATTTTGATCCAAGCCGGCTCGCCCGTACAGTTGTAAGGGCATGCTAGGAACGGTATCTACTCCGGCCGGAACGGTAAAATGATTCATTTGATGACCTTGCCCAACTGTTTCGTCCATGACGACTGCTTGTTCTCCATTTTCCAGCGCACTTCTGTCAATCGAGCCGGCTTCACTATCGGCCTTCATAGGACGCGGAATAGACATTAGACTATGCGATTCTCCAGAACTCAAGAATCGTTGACGTAAAGAGCGCATCGAAAGAATCCAGTTATCTAGGATAGTGGAAGAACCAAATACGGCGGGAAAGAGTGGTAAACAGGCGCACATGATTCCAACGGAACATTCAATGGTACTAAAAGGGTAAGAAGATTAGTAACTATCGGGGGGGATGAATATTAGGAAACAAGGCTCACTTGATCAAGATGACATCTGTCAGTCCCCATGTGAAGTCTGTGCCATCTATAGCAAACCGGAATCGGTAGACAGCGCCAACGATGCTCAACACACAGACACTAAAAAGAAATTGATACATTAGTAACTAGTGTTGATGTTCAAAGCGACCAATCAGTTCTGTGCTTCAGATGAGTATACCTACGAGAAGCCGGTCGAGAAGAGTGCTACAAGGCCCAACCTTTTCTTTCTCGTCAGATGCAGTTGAAACACAGCGGTGATGGGAAGAACCAAAATGTAGAAATCCGAAAGCACATTGACGATTGCTATCGTCTTGTTGGTGTCGGTTGTTTTCGTAACATCAAGAAAAACGAATAGAAAGAAGAGCGATCCGTATACTACGACAACAAAGGCCATGCCAATGAATACGCCGATTCTTGTATAGAGGTTTGGCCAGAACAATCGATAATAGAATAGCAACAGTGCAAGTTTCGTGAACCCGATAGAAAGCTCTGTAATATCCGCCAGGACTCTATTGGGCTGTACTTGGCGTCAATTTCGCCGACAGCATGCGAGGTGAGGTGCCTTACAGGGATTAGTCGAAGAAAGTCGACAAGGCGAACATTCCACAGATGCTTTCCAACACCGTGGAGACACGCTATGTAGAGAGTTAACAATATGAGGAGAAGCCAATGCAGTCGGCGGTATACCTACACCATATGTTGATACCGATATAGCTTGCCTGCAAGAGCTATTGGGTTGATAAATTTAGCCGAAAGCCCCAAGACGTCCTGAGAGGTTGACATACCAGAGCTAGGACGCAAGCCACTGATGTTTGATTTAGTAGACATTTCCATGATAATGGAGAGGGGACATTCTCACAGTCGTCCCACCATGGTGACCTCTGGATCACGATTCGTACCCACAACCGAATGCCAACGAAAATGGTGGGCAAAGCCAAGAAGATACTAGCTATGATGATATAGATGGGTCCGCGACTGAACGGGTCCGTGAAATTAGGTTCAACGCCTGGCGGAGGAGGCAGGGCGGCCTCCTGTAAATCAGCCATGGGTGAGCAGAGAAGGGCAAGTATCTTGAGAAGGTTGGGTGATGGATTGGGATTTTCGTTGATCCAAGATTGGTGGCACACGACCTCAGCGAAATATAGTGCGAGGGTATGTGCAAATAATGGACAATTTTGCCATCCGCGAAGGAAGAGGAATCGCGTCCAAGTCTAGGTGTAACATGACGAACCAGGTGGTCTGTTGAAATACTAAGTTATAAGTAATAGGTAGAGTAATATATATTAGTTAAGCATTAAAGAACAAGTCTAAGTATAGTATAATAGAAAAATACTTTTATATATATAGGTAGATATATATAGGGCAAAGTACNNAGCTATTAAATTTACTAGCTACCTATTTTAATACTTTTACTCGAACTATATATATTTACTTAAAGCTATTGTAAGCTTTTAATTATAACTATTTTTTTTATATTTAGAGTAGTATATAATCTTTTAATTATATATTTTTTATTTTTTAATAGGGTAAGTCTTTTAACTTTATTTATTCTATTAATTTTAATAGAATATTTAAAAAATATTTATTTTAACTATTATTAATTTTATTTATATTATACTAAATTTTAGCTGTT
>NQIM01000147.1:0-82838 GCA_003426235.1 Xylaria polymorpha | reverse complement strand
GGCCTTCGGCCGCGCCCTCCGGTTGTGGCGCCTCCGGCCGCGTGGCTAAGTCTGTGGCTAAGTCTATGGCTAGCCTTCGGCCCTAAAATAGCCGTACGGTATTAGAATATGGCCGGCGCGTCCTTATCAAAGGTGGGCTTTCGCCGGCGTACATCCAATCCTAGGGCTTTAAATCAGCAAGGTACATAATTAGCCTATTGTAGTAAAACTAACCGCATTCGTTTCCCCTCGATTTTTTCTGTCCCCCAAACCCCCTTATAGGCTTATTCATACTTAACGTTAGGTTTTCTGCTTCATTACTTCGTAATGCAGAAAACCTACGGCCATACCGTATAACGCTTTAGATCTAGGGGGCAACCCACCTTCGACCCTCCTGCTACCCTAGTGCCTGACAATTGTCATATCATCCAAATATCGATCGATTGTTCCTAAGCTTCCTCGCCCGCCTTCTTAAGGTCACATTTTTCGCCAATACTAATGACAAAGCATTGTTCTTAAGATCGACCTGTCGAATTCGAAGACAATCCAAATCTTCGGTACTCTGATTAACATTTCGTAGGAGCTAAGATTTAGCAAGACACTCTATGGCATGGTCGTTAGTTTTACTCTTCGCGGCTTGTATAAACCTTGTTCTAAGTGAATAATCCCGCCGCGAAAAAGTGCCCAGTGCTAAATAAGTCGTCGGCCAAATCGTTCTCTTTTGGTGGGATTTGACCTTCAGCTTTCCATTTCGAAAAAGCTGGAGATGGCGTTATAAGGCTACTTCTGTAACGTTTTTCGAAGTCCTTAGTATGATTTCCTGAGGTATCGGGGTGATATAACAGCCGCCATATTATTAGAGAGTCGGTATCCAGCCTAGAGAGATTGTGTATCACCGTTGTGTTATCTCGGCGGCAATGAAGCGTCGAGACGAAAATAGAGAGCTGACGAAGCTATATCAGCTGCTAGTTGAAAGTATACAATCGTGATATACCCCAATGTATATGTATTATAGAGCCTAGGCTATATAATAGGCTAAGGCATAGACGTTTGTGCATAGTTCATAAAGGTGATTATTTATGTCTCACCACTTCCCGAAGATACTTGAGCTAACTGCCTTCCATAGTGCTGCAGTCTCATGGCGAACTATACGAACAACTATGGCTAAAAGCTATGAGTTAATTCTTTAAAGAAGCGCAATGATTGAGTACTATTAGGGAATGATTTATCTACTCAACAAATCCAGGGAGACTTTGGCTCACGAGTCCAACCTCTCCTTTCATTAAGCGTTATTTAAGCGCTGGACCTTGACATTTCTCTCATATTCTAGTTCAAGACTTCGTATGAGAATAGTAAAACCCAACAGGTTGAGCTACAATGTTTACCAAATCTTACAAGTTCACCGTTAGGGGCAGTGCGTGGCTACGGGGCTACATGAGTTACCACTACGCGTGTCGAAGGCGATCGACAACAAGAGCGCAACGAGAACTGTAATATATATTTTTCATCGGAAACACCCTATACTATCGAAAAGGAGTGTGAAATTACACAAGCAGTAGGGATCTTTATTTTGTCTGAGCAAGTAATTTAAAGTTGTTGTTGCTTTGCTTTGATTGGTCAAGTTACTTGCCTGCTAGTCAAAGGAATACTTGACTTGCGAAACGCTAGAGCTGAGAGTAAGAAGCTGTTATGGGAGCGAGAAGAGGTCTGAATCATTAAATGAGACCGTATTAAAAGCACAAAGCTTCCAATCTTACCTGTTTGAAAACCCCAAAATGACGCGAAGCAAGCTCGGACCTCCGACTGCGGCCATAATATGAGTCACACCAGCAACGCCGCTCGCCCGCAAGACAAACATTGGGCCTAGAAAACCCGACTCATTTATACTATAATACTATGCCATCAAATCATCGAATCAAAAATACAATCCGAATAAGCAGCTAGCTAGCTCAGTGGAAGAGCGCCGGGCTCATAACCCGGAGGTCGGTTGATCGAAACAATCGCTAGCTACGTTTTTGCAACCATTTTACCCCACGTCCGTCTAACTTAGCCTCGACTTGAGCCTCTGTACTTATATTACCCCACCAAATATTCTCTTGCGATCCTTCATTTCCCTTCTTCTTTCTCCCATTTCACTTTTTTCTTTCTATAATAATCATAGTATCTACTCTTCGCCTTAATCAGCATCGGTCCGCAAATTATTGAGCCTCGGATATTCTAAAGAGACCCTCGGGTTGATAGCACTTTATTTACGCGAAAAGGGGTTATTTCGTTCAATATATTCTGTCGTGATCAACTTAGATTTGCTTTGAAATTTCTGGTGCTTCTCTATGTAGGCTGAGCATAGTCTGGCACTTCTAATTCGAAGCTCTCTCTGTCTATCTAATACTATAGTATTAGGACAATGCTTATAGACCTAAGGAATAGCCATGAAAACGAAGAGAGAGAACGAGCGAGGAACAGGAACAGACAAGCTGGAAGAAACATATCCCTAGTATCGATCGCAAGTCTAAAGAGAAAAGTTGGCTTGAATCATAAAGAAAAAGGCCCTGTTGGTGGTGTTGTGGGTATGCAGGTCTTTACCCTTAAAAGTCTTGAAACCAAAATCAAAGGGTTTTCTTCGCTGTCTTCTCTGCCCGAAGAATGATACGAGATACCACCCGGGCAATTTGATTTACGGGCACAGATCTAGTATCTGCGCACAAATTCTCCAATCTTGGCCGCAACATCCCACGCACTTTTCTCAAAGCCGAAGATGTCGGCTATCATGAGCGTGTCGTGCACAGCATCTTTCTCGTGATACAACTCGACCACATTCCCATCAATCCCGCTCATTTCCTTCGCGAATTGCAGAATCACGTCGTATAAAAACTCAGCCGAGGCCGCATTCACGAATAAGGGAACACGCGTCGGGAACGGGCTACCAAGGGGGGTGATGTACGGGTTTGACACTGTGCCAGGCCAGCTGTTGGCGTATGCGTGCGCACCCCAGCGCGCAAACGCAGATGGGATGAAGTCCGTCTTGTAGTTCGGGTTGTTCTGAATGTCATACTCGAAGGGCGCGACCCACGGTGAGAGTAATATAGCGCACTTAGGCGTGGGGACGTTCATCTCCACCCCAAACTTCTCGAGATACCGGAGAAAAGCCGTGGCGAGGTTACCGCCGGCGCTGTCGCCGCCTACGACAATCTGATCGGCCGGGACGTGGACCTCGTTTAGAAGAAAGAGGTAGCTGGATACCGCGTCTTGCAGTGCAGCCGGAAACGGATTCATGCTTCCGTAACCCGAGAGGCGGTATTGCACGGAGAAGATAACGTCAGCGCCTCCCTTCCCGAGCAGCCTCTTAGCGAGCGATCCGCAGCCCGCATCCCGTCCATCGCCCTGGATAAAGGCCCCTCCATGGAAATAGAGGACGACAGTCTTTCCTTTCACATCTGCGCCGGGAGCACGCGGGAACCACGTCCCGCCAATGGTCGCGGGCTTGACGGTCTCGTGTACGAGCGGCCCTTTGTAAACATCCAAATTGGAAGGGGTGACGGTTTGAAACCTATCGCCCTCTTTGCCCTTTGCCAATACGAGCGTCTCGGTAACTCCGACTCGAGACAATAGATCTAGGATGGGGTAGGCGAGGCGAGTCATGAAGGTCTGCTTTGCGCTCCATGCTGGATTAGGTCTGAAGGCGGGGACTAGCGACACTAAGAGGTAGTAGGGCAGCCGTGGTATAATCGTGGCAACATACGACAGCTGGAATAGGATCCGTACCGGCTGGTACGATAGCAATGGATGCTTCACGCCGCTCGCCATCTTCCTTCAAGTAGGTAGTGCTGCCTGCGGTAGCGAAACGACGCGGGAGGGGTATAGTATTACAATTATGCTCACTATGAAGCTGCTTATTTCTTCAAGGTTATTGTGTTTCAATACCTTGTAAGTGCTAAGCCACAAATCGCGCCATAACTGCGCCACTGTGGCTATGTATACCTAGGTACATAAATAAATACATCGCATTTTTGTTGTAATATGGAGCAATGATAAAGTTACCGCTTTAATACTGCACGTATTTAATTATGAGCGGTAGAGCCAAATCTACAGCCATATACTTAAGCTAATAGACTTCACGGTCGCTCAGTGTTAGCATCTGCCGATAGCCTCACCACGTAATTCATATCAAGTTTGCACCGATATGTATTATAAGATCGCCTGTAGTTATTTTTGTTGACAGTTTGCTTCGTGGGACATGTTCGTATTTGAGCTATTACACATCACACTCACCATGTCCCATTCACGAACCACTAATTGAATCATGCAGACGGAATAGGGGACTGCAAGTATAGACTTATTGACTTGTATTAGCCTTAGGCTCTGTAATTAGTCTTAAGAGCGCTATTGAGACGGTGATGAATGAAAGCTTCACCGCTAGTTAAGTATCCAATGATTTCGAGCTCAGCGCCTCATTGAGCGACTGGGTTAATAACTTAAAAGGAAAGCCTAATGTGAATGTCAATCTTGGACTTGCAGAACAACCATCAGTGGATTGACAAGCCTCAACAACATACCGGCTGCTAGTGTTTTCACGTTCCTGACTAACCACCAGACCACGAGCCGACCGATAATCTCGCTTCAGCGCCTAAGAAAATTCCCCGAGTGGCTTCCGGACAGGATGATGTCCGCATTATCGATTGTTCGATCCCATTTCATTGGAAGCAAGGAGGCGGCCAGGACCCTGCAACCTCCACTGTTTAAGAGAATATATGGGGCCTCAGGAATACGCGTATACTTACGTTACACGCAATGTAGAGCACAATGAAAGATAGACAGTATCTATCCTGGTCGCTCTATAGATGCTAGACCATGATATCTCTTTTCCGATGCCTCCATCCCGCTTGTGGAAAAGCAGTCCGCTGACGTGCCAAAAATGCCCGCTCTAGACGTGGAGTTATTTGGGCGAGGATGTACCGGTATAAACAGAGGCAATCCTCACTAATAATTACCATGTTGTCTCTTCTCAAAATATCTCCCTTCTCCCTTCGACCTCTCGCTGCGCTATCGTACAGACAACTAAATGTCCTCAATCAAACCCTTCAAAATAGCCATCCCAGACTCGGAGCTAGCTGATCTCAAGGACAGGCTTCTACGTACCAGATACCAAGATGAGCTAAAAGACGTCGGTAGAGAACGAGGCATCCCCGTGGCCGACGTAAAGCGGATCGCCAAGTACTGGGCAACTTCATTCGACTGACGGAAAGCGGAATCGGCACTCAACCAATTCCCACAATTCACGACGGACATCGCAGCAGCAGGGTTTGACCCCGTAACGGTCCACTTCATCCACGTAAAGTCTACAGCCGAGGGCGCCATCCCTCTGATGTTCGTCCACGGGTGGCCGGGGAGCTTTCTCGAAGGGACCAAGCTGATCGCGCCGCTAACGGCGGGGACACCACCAGCCTTCGACATCGTGATCCCCTCGCTGCCCAACTTCGGCTTCTCAGGCGGGATACCCAAAGCAGGCTTCTCCGTGGACCAACACGCAGAAGTCCTGCACAAGCTGATGCTCCGCCTGGGGTACGACTCGTACGTGACGCAGGGCGGGGACTGGGGCGCCCTCATCACGCGGGCCATGGCGAGCGCGTACGGTCCGCGGCACCTCAAGGCGCAGCACCTCAACCTGGGGTTCTACAGCTTTCCGTCCTTCCGGAAGACGCCGTCGCTGTTCGTGCAAGCGATGCTGACGCCCTTCACGGCGAGGGAGAAGGCCGGCCTGGCGAAGACGGGCAAGTTCTTCGCCGAGGGCAACGGCTACGGCGCCATCCAGAGCACCCGGCCGCAGACTCTGGGGTACGGCCTCACGGATAGATAGCCCGGCGGGCTTGCTGGCGTGGGTGTACGAGAAGTTGCACGATTGGGCGGACGAGTATCCCTGGACTGAGGATGAGATCTGCACCTGGCTGAGTATATACTGGTTCTCGACTGCTGGACCGGCTGCTAGCACCAGACTGTATTATGAGTTCCAGCAGGATATCATGACCACTATCGAGCGATTGCGGGGTTGGATGGATGTCAAGGTGGGATTTGGTCAGTTCCCTAATGATGTTACGACGTTGCCTCTATTGTGGGCGAAGCAGCTTGGTCCTACCATTTTCCAGCGGGAACATCCTGATGGAGGGCATTTTCCGGCCTGGGAGAAGCCGGAGTACGTTGTTGCTGATTTGAGAGATATGTTTGGACGAGTTGGAGGAGTAGAGGATGTTGTGAAAGGGCACAAATCTGCTGTGAGACAAGAGAATTTGGGACGATAAAGGGGGGCTGGCTGTGAGGAATAGATTAGTTGATGTTGATGTAGGGACCGCGGACGCCGGTTGCGGAGAGGATCATTAAACTTCTGACAGAAAGGCCCCGAAGATGCACCAAAGAGTGTGGTTGATGCGACAACACGGGTGCACGGTTCTTCTATTCTAGAACTATGTCATTTGAAAGATCATGTACAAGAGAGAGCTTTTGCTTGATGATTTAAGCTTCGGGTCCTCGGTTACCCGACCTTGGGAGGGTGAGGTCAGTTATTTCCGACCTAGACTGATGTATTACTACGCTCATTGTTGTTATACAGGTTCAAGGAACATTTTTTTGAGGCTTTCAATACTTTGGGGTATTTCTAGGAGAGGTATTCCTTTGTTTATGAATGAACCTCGAAGTAGTATTGATTAGGTACTTGGGGTTGTCTGTGCTACACGAGAAAAGGCCAGGTCGGCAATCAAAGATGGACAACACTCCCCATATTTAAGCATTGACAAACGGATAGAGGGGTAGTATTCCGTGTCTTGGCGAACACAATATAGAGGGGGAGTTAATGTACGTCATCGTGCAATCGGATTTTTCATAGTCGACTCATGAATCCTAGGGTGGGGATAAGTAATGAAAGAAATATCCAGAAGGTATAATAATAGAAAGGCCATATCTTAACTTGCCTATGAGTCTTCGAAGTCGTATTATAAATATCGGACTTACTGTACGCACACATTTCATCGATGACAACTGAAACACGCGATCTCTTTGCTATTCTCACCAGTCCCGTCAAGGGATAACCGCTGAAGAGCTTCGGACCCAACAATGTACGAAAGTGGAAAGTGTGCAGCTAGTGATTGGCCAGCACTGTGGCTCGGCGTGTGCCAACGATGTACACGTGCGCAATGCCGACGGACGAGAGGTGTGTTTTTAGTTAGTAGGATAGACTTGTGCTGTAAGAGGTGAAGCGCTGCACTCCGAGGCGGCTAGAACAGGTGCTTGGTGGTCTAGACCTCGGCCGAGACTCCAGAGACATCACGCCGCCGGTAAAGACTTCCACTAGTAAACGTTATGCAGATAATTTATCGACTTTTGGCTTAACAAGCTTGAGATTGTGAAATGAGTTTTCTAAAACACTTTTGAAAGAAGAGAGGTTTCTTTTTAGGAGCGAGTATAGGCGGAAAATATGAATAACTATAGGTAGATTTCGCCTGCTGTTATACTGCAGCTTAATGGCTT
Organism: Xylaria polymorpha; assembly: GCA_003426235.1. NCBI lineage: Eukaryota > Fungi > Ascomycota > Sordariomycetes > Xylariales > Xylariaceae > Xylaria > Xylaria polymorpha. The sequence continues at coordinate 75,344 of NQIM01000147.1, read as the reverse complement.
TTAGACAGTCGGAACCTTGAGTAACTGTTGAGGGATAAGGTATGTAGAGGTGCAGGCTACTACTACCTACTTGCCACCAAACTGCCCCCGCTGCTATCTACCTACTGTAGAGATCGAGATCGTAGACGCGAAAACTTTCCTTCCACTTCTAGACCACACACCCTTAGTCCCATAGGTTGAGTAGAGATAAGGGTGCCGAGACATTGAGATCAGATCAGCTGGGGATGTATATTTCACGGTCGGACAACCGTGCAGTTGCCGCCGCTGTCGTGACATTGACTTGATATAGCTATGTCGCAAAGTGCACACGAGGGTGGGATTGGGAGCGCTGCGGTGGTGCCGTATTTTCCGTGTAGCGGGTCCAAGCATGCTTCAAAGCTTCTTCTCCAAGAACTACCAGCGCCACCAATGATCGTAGGGCCGGTATTCGACACAGCACATAGCAAAAAGCCACTCCCGGCATTCGATCAGAAAGCTCATGAGCAGCACTATCACGGGCCATCTGAGTCTGGTGAGGCTCTCCCGCCGCCTTCGCCCGTCCATTTCCCAGATAGATATCTCGTCCCCACGCTAGCGCGCAATGAACGCCTGAGACTCACGCTGCTCTGGTATCACACGAGACAAATCGAGAAAGACGAGCGTCTGTTAGCCGAGATAGACACTTTGGTTCGGAGTACACAGAAGATCATCGGGTGGGAATATGCCATCGCCGGTATTCTCAATGAGTCCACCTACAGACGACTGGCTGCCGTCAATCTACCCCTTGCGGTGTTGCCTCGCAGGGAAAGCACATGCTCTCACACCATCAACCAAGGTCTGGACAGCGTGTTCATGGTCCTCGACATGTCTAAAGACTGGCGCTTCCGACATTCCCCGCATAGCGAGATCGGTGGCTTGAGGAGTTATGCTGGTGCGCCTTTACGACTGATGACTGACGACGGGACCGAGATCCCATTAGGCAGTTTATGCGTCGCTTCTGACACCCCACAGAAGCCTTTGGGAAAGGTGAGTTCACTGACTCTACTTTTTTTTCTTGCGGCCATCAAACCCTTCGAGTTCCATGGGCGCTTTGCTGACTCTTACCCCAGGCTCAACGAGAATGCCTGGTAAGCTTTTCGGAGCTGATCAGTACCGCAATCGCGAGCCACACTCGACAGCGCCGCTTGAAGAAAAGACAGGACATGACAGAGTCTCTCGCGGTTTTAGCTTCGACGACAGATACGGAAGATTACGAAGAGACTGCCATTCATGTCATTCAGCAAGTCTACCCAGATGCTCACGTATCGCTCCAGGATACAATAGACGGCCGTGTGCCTGTAAAGGGCCGATCCGCTATTAGACTTTCAGATGTTGAAGGAGGTCTCTGGGAGGATACTGCATTAATCGATCAGGCAATCATGAGTTCGAATTTTGATGAGCTACAACCTGACCAGACGGTTCGTGCCGTTATCGCACGCTGCGGAAGCTCTGACAAGTATGTCGTCGTATCAGGCCTCGACATACACCACGTATTCGACGATTTCGACGCATGGTTCATCTCCAAAGCTGCAGCTGTGATAGCGGATACTCTCCAAAGTCGGCTGCTCAGGCAAGCCCTGGCGGCGAAAGAGACATTCCTACGTGGAATTACTCATCAGCTCCGGACCCCTATCCATGGTGTACTGAGCGCAACAGAACTGCTTGTAGAGGAACTCAATATACGGGGGCTATTGTCACAGAAAGACGCCAATGCCACCCCTATCTCGCCAGCTGCCTGCATCGGTACAATACGGAATTCCGGGCAAGAGTTGATGAGGACCGTGAATAGCATCCTCAAATACAATACGTGGGCAGACGCTAGCTGCCGGAAATCTCATAGCCCGTATGATTTAAGTCGTCTCGAGGGCGATATTCTCCCAGAATCACTATCGCATATTCTGCAAGATCACCTCCGTGGGACTTCCATCGAGTTTCGCAACGAACTAACTCATTCCCGTCCCCTGATGACTGATTCAGAACTCTTAAAAGATTGCCTTCAGGAGTTTCTCCTAAATGCCATACAATCAGTAGCCAGGCGTCCCTCGGGGACGGTTACATTCACAATGCGCAACAACGAGAACGGGACGAAGCTAATCTTCGATATTGTCGATAATGGCGTAGGAATAGAACGGAAAGACCAGAGTTCTATCTTCCAACCTTTCTACAGGGTGGACAATTTCAAGCTCGGGGCGGGACTTGGGCTCACCATAGCTAAAGAAATCGCCGCCAGTTTACAGGGGACGGTTGAGTTGGTTTCCTCGTCGCCGGGAGTTGGCTCACACTTCCGGGTCGAGTTCAGATATCCCGTTTTCGATGCACCTCGTGATTACGAAGCTGCACCCGGTATTACACTTCATCATTTACCACGGACATACAATTGGATGGTTACCGGAACCGACTATACGCATTTTGCAGACCATGTAACGAGATACCTCGAGCTCAACAAGTTCCAAAAGCAAATATCGTCTGACGTCGGTCTCGTTTTCGCTGATTCGGAAACCAAAGAATTGCGCGACGCCTATCCTTCCGCTGTCATCGTCGTGTTTGGAGAAGCCAAAACTGGCACCGAGAATCGTCAAGGGTCGGGCATCTACGCTGCTAAAGGACCGCTACACACCGAGACGCTGAAAAACATGCTGCTACAAGCAGATATCTTGCATCGGGAGCTTGCAGAAGAGAATCTCCGTCGGAAGTTAACTATCCCCGAGTTGCAAGTGAATGGCATAAGGGTCGACGATGTTCAGCCAACCACGCAGATAGCGGCGCTTAGCATTTCAGACAACCCTCCACGACGACCCGACCTTAGTGATCCACCGATCAAGGCACTCCTCGTCGACGACAACCCGATCAACCTCCGAATCCTGCAGATGTACTGCAGCAAGCGCAATATCCCCTACGCAACCGCCGAGAACGGAAACCAAGCAATCGAGCAATTCATCAAGGGGATCGAAGCCAAAGACCCCTTTACTCTGGTATTGATGGACCTCCAGATGCCGAATTGCGACGGTATCGAGGCAACGAGGGCGATCCGCGCATACGAAACGGCGAACGCGGTGCGCAATAGGGCGTTCATCTTCATGGTGACGGGCCAGGACTGGGGAAAGGATAAAGTCGCCTCGCAGGATGCGGGCACCGACGTGTTCTTGATCAAGCCGGTCTCCCCGAAGATACTGGACAAGAATATTGCCGACTTTTTTACGACATATCGACCTGCTGAGAGATGATTTACGAGAGAATTCCGTCGGACGGGCGCACAAGCGCGTTAGACAGAGAAGAACCAAACCACTTAAGCACGGTGTCGTCGGTTTCCCCGATAACTCCGCAACTACCTAGCTCAATCATATACCCCCCCATGATGTTCAAGGAGAGGCTATACGCCCCAGTCCATATCTCATCAGCGGCACGATCAACACAATCCGACGAGAAAGAGACCATTGACGCCGCGGGCGCTGAGCGAATAGTCAAATAAAGATCTACCAATGGTAATTAGAGACGGTGTGTATTGCTATCATCTCGGATGCCTCAGCGAATACCCCTACGATAAACCCAACCTACCACCGCCCTCCGATCCGGCCACACCATCTGGTTACGACGATAGCCCGACAAAAGGCACTCTAGTCCCTCCCGTCAAGGAACGAGGCCCAGCAGACCTACCCGTGCTCTTGGTGAAGCCCGCCACGAAGCCGTGTACATGCCGTACATGAATACAGGCGAAGTTAGCTCAGCGGCAAGAGACGGCTGCGAAATTTTCGCACTATATAGCTCGACGGCCGCGACGCAGGCCGACAGAACTCCTCGCCTCTCCCCTATCCATCCACCCGAATCCCACAGTGCCACACATGCAAGCCCAGCATCCCAAGATATGAGCCCAGAGAGGCGCAGGGTGAAGCGAAAGGCGTCACAGCAACAGACAGACAGACATATCCTGTGTGTCTTGTATACACATACATACGAACAGGCGTTTTTTTTTTTTTTTTTTTTTCAAGGGAAACTCAACCAACCCCGAAATAATGAGCAAGAGCCCTAGATACGACGTAGCAATACATACATAACCCCCACCAACGAACGACCTGTCTCTATCTACCTACGCAGGACAAACGAAGAAAAAAGACGAAAAAAGCCCTCGACTACCAAGTGTTAAAAAGGGGACTAATTAGGTCACAACTGGTGGAAAACCCCCCCCCAACCAACTACTACTTACTTAATGAGTTTGGAAGTGACCAAGTCGTGTCAAGTACATAATAATAACTAACTAACCTGGGAGGGATTCACTGAAATGAATACAAATATAATGTTATAAGTCCTATTCAAAGTAACCATGAGGCTTCGATTTGATAACTATCACATAAGATGAATCAAGAAAGGCTTAGTTAACCAGTCGCAGCGAACTGACCCGACCAGAGACTAAGTACTTACCTAACTGAATAAGCCCTCGTCATCAAAGAAAAGAAAAAAAGTGAAAAGGAAAGCATTCTGCCGAGATTTCGGAATCACAGGATTATTCACAAGGTAAACAAAAAGTCTCACCAATATTTCAGACAGGGAAGCATGAGATATTCTATGATATTTTCTTCCAATCGTATTCACCCTAACTAAATCAGCCGGGTATATCCTTCTCCCCAACACCTCCCCCAACCACAAGTCTATATAACAATGTATGCATGAATGAAACGGGCAAGTTGTCTTTTACATCCATTAACTATATACATCAATGACCCATCCCCTGTATTCGCCGGCCCATAAGAGCTTCTCCACGGCCACAAGGCACTTCCAAAATGCCATGCCCCAGTTCTAGCCGTGCTAGGATAGCTATGCTTCAACTCGTACCGAAATCTTGGATATCGTGCATGTGCCCGGCCATCCCAAACAGCGATATCGAAGCGTGTCCTTCTTCCTTCCTCCTTCCTTTCTTCATGCGCGGCCACGTTGCAAGCAATCCAAATATAGTCTCCGTTATCAGCGAACAGGTTCGTGATTATGATCGTGACGCAGGTATGCTCAAACGCTTTTGAGGGTGCTCGTGTTTGGACTTCATCGGGTGGTATCGGGCCGGGTGGCTCACTGCTCTTATATGCGCTTATATGGGTACCTATAATTTGCTCCATATGCGCCGCAAATGCTGATCGGACACTCTGTAGTGTATATGAGATTTATGGTCATATTGGGATCATATTTCCTTATGCATTCATCTTTCGGTCATCTGGGCCAGATCGACCTAAGAGTAGAGTCGACAGTCTCATAATAGGCCCTTGAATATTTCAACTCTTTTCAGTACCCGAAGGTACTTGACGTTTCGGGATTGAATTGTATCGCACGTGACCTTCCGGTAGGGCCCTAGAACAATTGGATGGGTGCATAAATAATTCGCCAGTAGATCGGCTCTCATACCAAGTCCTGTGACTAAGCCGTGGCGTATAGGGGGGCAAAACTTGGCAGCCAGTCTACTGCCTCATCCCCAGACTCTGTTTAGTTCGGATCGTGTGTACACCACTTAATGGGACATTACTACACTGGCATTGGTGGAAAGTCGGTATTTAGCCATTCCTGCGAAAACCACGAAGCCGAGTCTACCCCAGTATTGCCATATGACTCGAGAGCAAAGTCAAAGCCATCCATGGCACCTTCGAAGGCATTGTTATTATCTAAACCATCAGGAGGGACAACAGGAGGCAGATTTGGTCTGCTCATAGTGGGGTCATTGACGGTAAGCTCTGAAAAGGATGGATCGCGGCGGTGTTGTGGTGGGCCAGGTGTAGTGTTTGACACTGGAGTAGGTATTGCGCCATTGCTAGTATTAACGCTGGGCGACGGCATATTTGCGGACGGCGATGGTACCGCAACCATGGGTGCTTCACCCTCATCTAATAGATGGATATGCTGAGTGTGGTTGAGGACCTGGCGTGACAAGGACGGTTGTGAGAGGGTACTAGCACTTATGACATCGGGAGTGTCCGGCCGGCTTGGACTGACGCTTGATCTAAGACCACGCGAAATGAGTTTCTCGAGGTCGGAAACCTGGGCATATAATTAGTGCCTTGGGGGCATATTAGATGAATACGTGGACCTACAATTGCAGCACCTGCGGGGACGTGGTTCATTGCTCGGGCAATTTGCAAGCATCGGCTCCCATGTTCAATTACCTGATCCGCGGTCAATCGTAACTCGCTCTTGTTTGTTTGGTATGCGAAGTAGAGCATTCGGGCACATTGATAGGCACAAACGGAAAGGTCGAGATCTGTAACAGGGAGCCCACCATCTAAGGCGAGGACGTGCCTGAAAATCTCGACCATGGCGATAGCATGCTCGAAGCACTGGCGTGTGCAGTAAGACACAAACTGGGGTTCGAGGCGATTGACACCGGATTTCGGGAGAGCCTCTTTTAAACCGGTCAACACGATACGATAAAGGTCGCAGTGGCACTGCCGCCACCACACATGAATCATGATATACACGCATAAACGCGGGGAATAAGCCCGCAGCTGGAGGTTGCTCTCGGAGAATTTGAAGGAGGCGGGCAGGTGGTCGTTGAAGGCATCTAGCTCTTGTGAAAGGACTTTGATCAACTGCGGAAGCTGGGCCACTTCGGACTCGGGCATGTTCAGCACATTCTTGGTACAATACGAGACCCGGCTCCTCATCCACAGGAGCCGCACATGCAGGGCCAATGAACCCACATCGTCGGGGAAGGGTTGCGATGGAAGTGGTCGGAGATGCCCGGTCACCTGCGGAAGATCGAACTCGAAATTACGTTCATTACATGGTAGTTGAATATGCAAAGAGTCAGGAGGGAGTAGAGTAAAATCAGCTTGTCCGCCATTGACTCCTGAATCAATCGTTAGAAATGCCCACATTAGCCTTCGCCGGGATTCCCTGGCAAGGAAGCATAAGCTCGGGTTTTCATAATTTAGCCTGAGGGCGTAGGCAAAACGAGCGGCCGTGGCAGCTATCATAAAAGCACTCGTAAATCTCCGTGAGAGAATACGATGCTTCATAACGAGAACAAGGGCCTGGATTTTGATGGTGGAGGGATTTTCTAGGTCTTGCAAAACCATGCCCTGGCATTCATCGATGCATCTAGCGCCGTACTCGCGCATGCCGGGGCCTAGGTCGGTGAGCAACGAGGTGACACCCACGAGAGCAAGTAGAAGTGCTCTATCCATCATGCCGGCATGATAACGCTGCATAAGCGACGCACGATGAAGGAACGAGAAGACCGGAACATGGTGTACATGACGGAAATAATTGCTGAAGGTGCGTTGGATCAGACCTTCGTCTGGATACATGAGTCTAGTATTCCCCATATTAGCCTTTGCGTGTAACGGGGACGATAATACCGACACACGTACGAGTCGTGACCGAGCCGCTTGGAGAGCTGGCCCCCGGAGATGTCGAAGGTCTGCAAGTCTGTGCTTCCACTTCGAGCGTAATGAGACCCCTGGTGGTCCCTATGTGTCATTATCCTCTTCTCTGGAGGCTCCGACCCGACGGATTCATGCTCGGAGTCGGTGGTGCCATGTTGAGTGTTGGCGGTGCCGCCACTAACACCGGCCGATCGTTTTGTCGGGCGGTAGATGCATTCTATGCCCTGGGACTGACATCGCGCGCATTTCGGGGTCTCGCCAGTACACCTTGCTTTTCTCGAATGGCAGTTGGTACAAGCCAGCCGCACTCGGCGTCGTGGTAGGCTGAAGGCGGTCACACTGTCGCTGTCGGCATGTGGCGACCCGGCGTCCTGGAACGAGCACGTGAAGCCGAGCCTCTCACAGTTCTGACAGATGTCGCGGCGGCCGTCGCACCGGACCTTTCGCAGGCGGCAGGTCGAGCAGGTCTGGCTCGTCTTCTTGGGCGGTCTGTTGGCGGGATCGGCGGCGGCGGCGTCGGCGGCGACCTCGGCGGCCGTGTCGGCAGCCGCGACCTGGACGCTCATGTGTTCCATGTCCATGCCTCTACAGTGGCTGCTGTCGACGAGTGGTCGTGCGAGGGCGTCGGATCTCGCGTGGTCGCGTGCTCGCTATTGTTAGCTCCCGCATTCGTCGGTCGATGGAATTCCGCCTCGCGATGGGGGTCGTGGACGGCATCGGTCCGGATAGCAGCTCTAGGGGGGAGGGGTTTGTGTGATGGCGGTGGGTGGGTGGATGGCGCAATCGCAGGCATCGGGCTGGGGGAGTGGGACAGTGGACGACGATGTTGGACCGCCGCCTTCGCCTTGCTGGAGTGAATGTTAAAAATACTAAGTAGATGAGTAGGTACAGCGCAGTGGGCAGTACAGTACTGTAGGTAGGCAGATGCGGGAAATGGGCGGCGAAAAAGACGGCGGATAGCGAAGACGACCCATCAAAGTGCTGTACAGTACAATTTACATAACAGCGTACAACTGGTCAATCTGCGTGACTGGACAGTTCGGACCGGGGTCGCAGCGACTAGTGGTATACCCTTGCGAATACGGAACCCATAAGGTACAGGTACTCAACAACCTCCCATCAGCGGAGCGTTATTAGCAGCGTTCAGGTTCTGTTCAGGTAGAGAGACTTGTAGCGGGTCAGGTTGAGCGTTGCTCATCCTGGGCACAACCTGGGAACGACCCGTTTGGTTACATCATGCGGCCAAATGTAGGTACAACCTTGTATAGGAATCGTTCTATCAAACACTGCACTGCAGGACACCTCAAACATGCAATGCTCTGACCGAAGGGGCAACAGACATGGGCAGTAGGGGGTGTTGAAGGCCTACCGTATCATATTGGATCACCTCTTCTCTTCTAGGTACACTATATCGCACGAGTGGGGAGAGACAATGCCAACAACAGCAACTCACCGCAACCGGCCAAGGTAGTGATACCAGCGATACCTACCTGGGTACTCAACTCAACTCATCCGGGCACGGGCACGGGCACGGGCATGTGAATGACCACTTGGCAGATCTTACGAGCCTACCGACCGCAGATCTAGATTGCTTCCGAGCCAGCGATTTCGGGGTGAAAGGGAAAAAGGGAAAAGGGGGGGCCTGAAACATTGCCAATATCTGAGCGGTGTACAAAGGAGCTCGTCAGCGTGGTCGAATTAATGTCGAGGACGCTGGATGACTACATATAGGCTGGTTATCACGTCATGGACGATGGATTGCGATTGTTTGCGCCTTTTGGTGGGAGGATGTCGTCATATGGGGAAGCATTGGCATTGTCCTGTAAGTGGACGGGAGAGTGTTGCCCAGCCATCACAACACCCAATGCCTTCTGGATAAACATCGCCAGTATTCGAGTCTGGAGGACAGACAGAAATATTCAGTGGAGAAGAGAGGTGCTAACATGCGGACTTAGCAAGAAAAAAAGTTCAAGGTAGTCTTCGCTGAATGATGCGCCGACCATTAAAGAACACGCTACTGAGGGGTTGGAGACAAGCCCGCTGCCCAATCAACGTGAGCTTGCAAGGGTTTGGCTGCAAGTCAACCAGCTTGGCGGTCATGGGTAGCTCCTCGTATGCCGACCGAGCCTACCGAGCCGCCCGACAGCCGGTAATGCCGCTTAGTGTGTGCCGGTCACGGTGTCAGCCTGTAAGTGATTGACAGAAGGAGGTACCTACTGTACCTAACTATATTTCCTATTTCCGTATCAGCATTTAAAATATCCTATAGGCAATTTCCAAGGCTAAAAAGGTTATATCCCTCAGTTGTACTCTAATTGAGAAGAACAGCAGGTTATATCCGAAGATTCACGATAGAAAGTCACAGTTAAATGTGTTAGATTTGTGCATTGTAAGTACATGGAGCGGTAAATACGGTAAGGCAGCTAAAATACCGAGGTAGATAGGTTGATGCACTTCCGAGTCCCCGCGGGGCGGCAATCCATAAATACCTGCTAGTGCGAACATCGTCAGCCCTAGATCTATTACTTACAGTAGTATAATCGGATCCGCATTAATGTAAGGCTCAATTGGTCATATCCTAGCTAATCAAAGCAATGATACGCGAGGACAAATGAATGACATGATGGTATGTATCGTGGTTGTATTGAAGATGGAGGCCTCAGTGCCTCAGTGCGGTGCTCATTCCACAGGTGGCGTTACAGAGCCTAAGGTCACATCGAGTGTGCTTTCCTAAATAGATTACAGCGTATGATCCATACTGGGCACCGTAAGGTCTACGATGAAGCCAAAACCCCTCACAGACAACCATAGCCTCCAGAGAACTCGGCATCCCGTCTGCTCTGCCCTAGATGAGATAGAGAGCGCAAAATTCTTAATGAAAGGGCAGACAAAAAAGCGAAAGGAAAAGAAACTAGTCACATCTCTTTGAAAAGTGTGTCAAGTAAGACAGGGGCCATACTACTATCGAAATATTAGTGCTTGCGTGTGGGTTCAACTGATAACTTAGGTACTATAGTAAATAGTAGTGTTGTACTAATCGCGGCGTTCTAAGCTACTATCTAATGGATGTATACAATGGGGTCATTCCAAGAAACTAGGGACTTCTTCCTTAGATTGATGCAATCCCAGCACACGTCATCCGAGAACAAGCATACTCTTCTGCCTTGCGTTATGCATATCATCATCGCTGCAAGCCGAGCCTGCCAGTTTTTCAAAGAGGCTATTAGATTCTACGCGGGAAACTGACTGAGGGTGTTTCGCTTGACCAAAAGTTTCAGGATCAAAGCTTCTTGCGGATCTATTAGAAATAGCTTCGGATATTGAATGGGAATCCTCTGATTGACTAACATCTTCCGATTCAAACCCTTTCATGGTTTCAATAACCGTCTCTTCATAAGCGGACTGAGGACCTTTTGCTTGACCAAATTCTTCCGGGTCAAACCTTTTCACGTTCTTAGTAAACGTATCTTCATACGTCGACTGAGGATCTCTCTCTTCACCAGAGTCTACCTGATTTGGTTCTTCTTTGCTGGATCCAACTTGATATAGAATTAGACAACTTGGGTTTGGTAGGTAGGTCGAGCTTCCCCGCCAGTACTTTTATGTTACGCATGCTACAACCGTTGTCCTTGAGTATAACGTGCAGTACTGTATGACAACGCAAGGTCGCAGCAAACACAAATCGGTGATACTTCACAAGACTACAGCAACACTCACTTTTATTCCGATGTGATTTAATCCTACAAGCCTATACAGTGAACCAAATACGGCTTTCAAATTCAATCATACCAGTTTAGAATTAGCAATGGCTCCGATAGACGATTCTTATAACCGCTAGACCAGTAGTCTGGCCGGTGATGACCGGCGAATCCCTAGTGTTGTGCGTCTCCCCCTCTTTCTCTGCTTTCTCTTTCTTGGTGACCTCTTCAAGGCAATTACAGTCTTGTCGCGCCTCATTGTGTAACGTGTTATACAACGAAATAGGCAATACACTACGTATAAAAAGAGGATTGTTTTATTTAAGATGGAATTAGGCGAGTATCATAGAGTTAACACGCCTACTTACTTAGTTAATATCGGAGGTTAGGCGACTCATTTGAGAGACTTAGGCGAGAGTAGTACACTACTTCACGGCTGTCTCATGAGGATCTGTCGCGTGGCTAAGGCAAGTGACCTAGAGCATTTTGTTAAAACCAGGAGGTTTGAGATTGGTAATTATAAGTGTGCCAAACCACAATCTTAGCTGAAGTCCACTTGTCACCTAAGTTGATGATGAAAAAGTTACGAACTTGTTCATAAATTTTGTAGAATACTGATTATTCCAGAGAGCTGGGGAGCGTAGCCGATAGTCGTAATGCTGCTGTCTTAGCCAATCTCCTATATACCCAATATTTTTCACAACATGCCTATAAGCAGCCTTCATAGACGAGATATTTTGAGGAATCCTGATGTGCCAATTAAGACTTTAAAATTCGTCTTGTGTCGCCTTCACTTTTACACGAGCCTTGCTATAGAAACATACTGTCCTGGTCTCCTTCGATGCACCGCGCGATACATCTCCCTCGCATGAAGAATCGAGGACGTATCAATCGCATTCACTCCCCCAAAATATCCCCCGTCATACAAGTCTTCCCATGCTTCCTACATGCAACTCCCATCTCAAACCGCCGTCCTCTTCTGCTGCTTCTTTTACTGCACTAGATGTGATCTCATAAGTCTCACCAGCATAAACGGGGGCCACGGCTCTGTATCTGATCTCCCTGACGACGCGTTTCCCAGTAGCACAGTGGTCCCGCCAGTAATCCAACATGCTAATCAGATTCAGTGGCCCATGGACTACGGAAGCTGGATGGCCCTCGACGGTCGCGCACCAGGTGGGATCGTAGTGGATCTTGTGGCCGTTGAACGTCAATGCTGAGAAGCGGAATAGGCCTGTAGGAGACCAGCGGAGATGGCGCAGCGGGTAGGCTGTGTTGGATTTACATTTAGTGGCAATAATTATGTTTTAGGTAAGCGGGATGAAGATGAAATTCTCGTTGTATTGTAATTATAGGAGTGGAAGACATGGAGACGGCAATAGGAGCGAATGCGGTGATAGGGGTACTAACCTCCTTTTCGCGTCTTGTCTTTCATCGTCGACGGACCGTAAATAACAGCATCCTGCAACATTTTGTTGGCTTCCGGCGACGGGTTCGTGGCTTCGCGACGAAAGATCCAGGACCTATTCTCGGGGTCGAAACGAGCATCAACAGTCAGCACTTCCCATCTTCCCATCTTGGAATGACCTCATCTCATCTCATCCCATCCTCCTGCCTCACTCCTCGCTCTTAATTGACCCACCCACACCCTCACTATCCAACCCTCTCAAGCTCCTGAAACAAACATAATAAAAACCAAACAGACCAACTCACCTTTCATCAACAAGCGCTAACCCTCTCGGGCCCCAGAACTGCTTCTCAACCTGAACAAGGACCATCTCACCTCCCCCTTTCCCACTCAGCTTCGGCGTAGCATCCACAAGCTTCGTGCGTTCTTCGACCTCATCACCAACTCTAAGCGCGACGCCCTCACCAAGCCACCTCATGCGTCCGCCGGCCCACATCCTCCTCGTGAACGGCTTTGGTGCATTAAAGACGACATCGCTCCCGTCAGATCCCAACTGCTGCTCGACGCCTCCCGGCGTGAAATATACTAGATGATACCCTGGTGGTAAGAGCGTCCCCACTCTCGGAGCTCGCGCCTCGATGTTTACTCCGGGATGTATCTCCCGCCGCCCGAGCGTAAGAGAGAGCTTCTGCAACTGGTTCCCGTCTAACATTTGCGATGTTGAGCGCGTCTTGCCCTGGAAGCGGGCCAGGAGGCTGGATGCCGCGTCAAGTGCTGACAATTCCGGCGTGTCCTCTGCGGCTGTAGACTGGTGACGCTTTGAGATAGATATTACCCCTGTTGTCGACGTCCTTGTTGTGGCGCATGGGGAGAGGCGGGCGGTATGTTGGAGATGATGAAGACCCCGTGGCCTATAGGGTGCGAAGACCCGTCGTAGAGGGGAAGACAGAGAAGGCGACATTTCGGTGGCAATTAATCAGTTACTCGGCCAATCGGTCAACCAAACAAAAATGTCAATCGTTTCTGCGCAAATGCTGGATGTATCATCCCTGATAGACACGAGGTATTGTATAAATGTACAAAGATTCCATACAACCTTAGGTATCCGTTTGGCACCTATTTCGGCTAGGTGACTAAGGAAGTGGAATGGCGGGGTCATGCGTAGCCAAATATATAGTTGAGTGGTTCTATAGGCTCGCAGGGACCTACCGTACAACTTACTATCTATAACAAGTAGTACTTTAGATATTTATAAGTAGTTGTTTAAAATATAGTAACAGATTTTATAAAGGGGATAAACACTCGCAGCTAGGCAAAGCGTATTGTAGAGCGTGATTTTGATGATGCTGGCGACCTGAGATGTATTTTACAAAATTAGTATATCGAAAAAAGTTAAAATTATTAATTGACTGGCTCGTTTATTTCTGACAAGTCTCTTCCTATACACATACGCCCTTTGTCCCTGGGTACTGGGTAGGTCGTGACACGGTCTTTGTCAAAGGTAGTACTTGGTAATCCCGTTAGATTATCTAGAAGTCTAAGTTTCTGTAGGTAGTAATTACAGGTGGGCAAGGGATGCCTTGTATATAGTTAGATAATGTCTACGAAGCTGGTTTCAGAGACCTTCGCGCAACAACAAGTGTCTATTGCCTACTGCAAGTACAGGGTCCGTGACACCTAGTGACAATGGTGCTCCATCAGCGGTGCGATACTCACCGTAGGGACTGCGCGAATCCCAGTATTGTTCCAGTGACTGGCTTTGCTCTAAGTAATTTGAATAGAGCGTATAATACATATTTACATTGAATCTATCTGACCTCGAACAACAACGTTGGAAACCTTGAATAACAATACATCAGGTGGGTGAGTGGAAATGAATCGAGTCTAAGTTTTGTGATACCTTAAGCCAAACTCTGCGCCTCGCACATTTTCTTATAAAGCTTTCCGAGGCCCAATAATTCGTTATGGGTGCCCACCTCCGCAATCATTCCCTTGTCGAAAACACAAATTACATCGGCGTGTCTGATTGTGGATAGCCTGTGCGCGACTGCTATAATGATCCTGTCACCGGAGGCTGCCTCGTTTATGGCATCCTGTACTATTCGCTCAGACTCCGTATCGAGCGCACTGGTCGCCTCGTCCAAGAGCAACACCTTGGGGTTTCTTATCAGTGCCCTCGCTATCGCGATTCGTTGACGCTGTCCGCCCGAGAGTTGCAGACCGTTAGTGCCACAGGGAGTATTAAGTCCATCAGGGAGGGAGGAAACGAAGTTCCAAGCGTTGGCAGCACGGCATGCAGCCTCAATAGCGGAATCTGGTATCGAGGAAGGATCAGTAGTAGGGATACCCATTGAAATGTTTTCGCGAATGGTGCCAGGATATAATGTCGGTTCTTGCTGGACAAGAGCGACTTCATTACGATAAAGTCTAGGCGACATAGCGTCGAGTGGAAGGGAGTCAACCTTAATATGCCCGCTTATTGGGTCGTAAAAGCGCTCCAGCATGGCTATCATCGTACTCTTACCACAGCCCGATGCGCCAACAAAGGCAACAAACTGACCCTTCTTGATCTATTGAATCACTTTTAGCATCACCGCTCGTTGCAATCATGGCTTCGGGTTTGATACCTGGAGGTTAATGCCGTTTAGCACCCGAACGCGTGGCCTCATTGGATAAGAAAAGTGCAATTTTTCGAGATCAATGCTCTGGAACCCTTTGGGTCCTATACCGACATTGGCTGGTGTTTCCGCAATTGTGGGCTGGAGATGATGAAGCCAGAATATATAATTGGCTGCATTTCTTGCTTTTGTCATGCCTGCCGCAGTGTAAGGGAGTCGAAAGGTGCCCATATGTCAAGAGCTAACTTACTACTTGTAAATCCAAAAAGGGCGGAGGATTGTTGGCCGGAGAAGTAAACTCCTAGGAAGGCGACGAAGAAACTACCTAAGCTGAGTTCTCCGAATGAGACAAGCCGACAGCCATACCTGTTAACGGATACCTGGTGTTAGCTGTGTGAATGATTCAAGTGTATCTTTGCCGGAACCCACCAGAAACCTAGCGCCAGAAATGAGTATTCTACGCTCTGGGTAAAAGCAAAGGCGAACATGATTGAGAGTATTGGTGCGGTTGACATCGACACAGCTCGGTCCACTTCCCGGATATAACTGTCAAGAATGGATCTCTCAATCGCTAAAGAGGATACCGTTCTAATGGCATTGACCGCCTCCGAAGCGATGGAAGCACTCGTAGAGAAGTTCTTTGATATGGTGTTTTCCATCCTGCCCTCTAACCTGATTCTCGCATAGCCAGCAAACAGCAGAGGGGGCAGGCCGCCGAACACGATGACGAGGGCGAGTTTCCAACCATACGCAAATGCAATAAGGGAGCATGCCAAAACTGCAACGGTAGAGACAAGGATCAAAGCAATGTTGAAACCCATAAGTTCTAACAGGGCCTGGGAGTGAGAGTCGATCCTACTAGCGAGTGCGCCGGTCGAGTTCTCGGGGCGGTCAAAGAATTGCAAATCCTGCCGGAGGACGTCGCTAAGGAGTTGGCGTCGGTATCTGTGATTGATTTGCTGCCAGGGCTGCTCAGCAAAAACGTCAGGATTTGGAGAATCTGCTCAACACCACGTACCTGAGCTATTGCGTTGGACGACCATCCTATAATAAAGTAGACGACAAGGGCGCCCAAGCCTAACACCAAAAACATGAGGGCAAAGAAATCCCCCTTTGCGGCCAATTCACTTCCTTTCAACTCAAAAACCTCAACGATTCTCGACATCAGGATGGCCTGGCCCGGAAATGCCGCCGCTACCATGATTAGTTATAGGCCCGGCAATAGCCTCGGGAGAAATCTTACCTCCACCTAAACACCCTAGAATCATCAAGAAGTATGCCCACTTAAGCTCCGGCGTTGACCTGACCAATCGAAGAATCACATGCATCAGGCCTAAATTTTGATGATGGTCAAAGTTATCCCGTTCTTGCTTCGATTCCATGTGAGCTCTCGTTGTTGTGGAATATCGGCTCAAGGTCGTGGTTAGTTCAGGGTTGTTGCGTATCTTAGACTCATCGATACAATCCACGTCACTGGCAGATGATTCAAGGGGTTGACTTCCTACCGCAAGATCTTGTGCTTGGACAAGCCGAGCATAGGCACCGCTCGCGGCAACGAGTGAGGCGTGGGTTCCTTGCTCCACGATCTGGCCCTTCCGCATCACGACAATATTGTCGGCATTTCGAATTGTAGCTAACTTGTGCGCGATCGCGATAGTAGTACGTCCTTTTGAGGCGTTATCAAGAGCCTTCTGGACGATTTCCTCGGCATGCGGATCGAGGGCACTTGTTGCTTCGTCGAGAAGAAGCACGCGAGGCTGGGATATAATGCTGCGCGCGATAGCGACACGCTGCTTTTGGCCACCAGACAAAAGACCCCCCCTCTCTCCTATGACGGTGTCGTAGTCTTCGGGGAGCGCAGATATGAAATCGTGAGCATAGGCAACTTTAGCAGCCTCTTCGACTCGTCGCCGCTTTTCGGGTTCGGGCTCATTCTCCCACTAGTGTACCTAAAGTTAGCAGTTTTTCTCCAAGTTAAAGCGCCTCGTCCCCAGGCCTTAGAAACTTTTTGTTTAAATCCAATCTTTTTACTTACCGGTGTTCCTATAAGACCATTGGAAATATTTTGATAAACTGTACCAGAGAACAATACTGGTTCTTGTTGGACAAGTCGAACATTCTTCCTTAGCCAATTAAGATTAAGCTGGTCGATGGGACGGTCGTCGAGAGTGACGGATCCTGAGAGGGGATTATACCATCGTTCGATCAGACCTATGATAGTACTCTTTCCAGATCCACTCTCTCCTACGAGAGCAGTAACTTTGCCCGCCGGAATTCGTAAAGTAAAGTTGTCTAGGACAGTGGCTCCTGGTCGCATAGGGTAGCTAAAAGTGACTTGTGAGAGATTGAGTTCTCCAATGATCTCCGACGGTTGTTCGCCCGAAGTATGCAAGGGATCGATGTTAGATTTACGGTTGATCAATTTGAAAAGCTCCGCTGCTGCTGATGCTGCTCGAGTAAATTCTATCAGATAAGGAGCCGCACTTGTAAGGCTCGTTGCGGCGACAGTTACAGAGAGGAGAACACTAGAAAGAGTTAGGCACGGAGTAGGAAAGGACGGTGATCAGGGGACAAACACGAATACGTCGCCGGGTGCTGATACCTCTTGACTTGCAATCATTCTAATACCTCGCCAAAATGTTAAAGCAGTGCCCGCATACACGATGCTATATTCTGCCGAGAATAGAACACCTAGCACGGGATTCTTTCTGCTGCCGATTCGGTGCGCGTTTTGCAGATGATGATCGAAATCTTTGACGAGTCTTGGCCGAAGCCCGAAGGCGTGTACAGTCCTCGTGCTTGACAATAGACTTTCGGCTAAACTGTTGGCCCGTGCAATTACGGGTAGAAATTTGGACTCTATTCGTGCCTCCATTGTCGAGCAAGCGCCGATGCTTAGCAGAATGGCTGGAACGATGACTGAGGCAATCAAGGTCAACTTCCACTGGGTCACAAAAGACACTACAAATGATGATATGAGGGCCGCAAGGCCCTGGAAAACAAGTCCTAACTTTTCAGAAATCCCCGCCTGTATTAGCTTTCCATTCGTCGTTGCCTGAACAGCAATGGAACCCGAGGTTCCCGCGTCAAAATAGGCAACTTCTTGGCGGAGGGCGGCTTTTAGGTACTCATGGCGAATGTTGCGTGCAACCTTGTAAGCGGCTATCGTGCTAGCCGAGCTATACAACCAGGTGAGAAGAAAGCGCGCGATACCTATCAGAAAGAAGTAAAGGCTTTGTCTGTCAATATTCGTTGCGATATAATGCTCTATTAAGGTGGATTGGGGTGCCTTACGCAAGCCTAGACGCGTCTTCACGAAATGCAGTACCGCTCGAAACACCGGTAGTATATCGGATCGTGATCGTGATGAATTGACCGAAAACAAGATTCACAACTGCCATCAGAGCACCAGAGGCTAACGCCCCGGCCAGGGCAACTAACTGGAGTGCGTATTCCTTCCTGCTTCCGTACTTGAAGATCCTCTACATAATACGCCTTCGTAAGCTGGCCTTGAAAGCATTATACGGGGAGGCAAAGGGGACTTACTACGTAAGCATCAAAAGCTGCTATCTTCTGGTCATCCTCCTGTAATGATGGAGAAGCTGCCTGCATTCCTACGATAGCAGGGCTGGTTGATTTCTCCTCCATGTTGTCCGAATCGCCCTAGCTTCGTCGTTTAAAAATGATGGATCAGCAACTCGAACCGAACTGGAATAAAAGCCCAAGCATGTGAGCATGTGGTCCTATATAGGCCTCGCTAGGATCGTAAGCTCTAAAGGTGATATTTATTGAGTGAAAGTTGTACCCGCCGGCTGCCTGCCCAGATAATTACCTTCTTGTTTAGCGTCTTCTCGGCATCAGCGATAAGTTGCATTTGTTACGGTTTATGGCGTAATAAGCTGTATTATACGAGATCGCTAACTTGGCGGTCCCCTTACTTTTAGCCCTTCTGGCGCAGTTGTACAACTCTTGGAAACCTAACAGCATCATTGAGTCATCCCGGGCTCTGAATATGATACGCGCGGCGCGCTATTCTCGACCAGGGTTGGCAAATTAGTATGTAGTATACCTACGGAATAGAATTACAGGGCATCGGGCAGTCATGCTAAGAACTGTCCGGCGCTGCTTGAGGATGGGGTAGGGCCCGGCTTACAATGTAAGCATCCCAAGCTGTCACCCGTTGGCCGTCCTCCTGTAATGGAGGACAAGACTCCTGCGTGCCTATCATAGTAGTATTGATCAGCTTCTCTATGCTGTCTCCGAACCGTCTTTCTACAACTGTGCCGGAGATATGAGTCAGTCACCCAAACCGAACACGAAGAAAGAGCCCGAGCGTGTATGTATGCACGTTGTCCTAGAACTATACGTACCACTAACATCCCGGATCCCGAAGGTGGCTCCGAATACGATAGGCGACACGCCGTTCTGGGCGCCCCGCTGTCTCGGTAGATGGTAGGTTAGGTAGTCTAGGCATTCAGTGCCCATTCTGAGGTCTGCCGATCTGCGGAACCCGCGGGACGCGTCTTTTTGCACACACTGGTTGGCCTCCGAGTAGACTAAATAGAAAGACCGGCTTGTTCCATAACCCGTAACCCCGTAGCGTAGTGTCAGCAAGAGCCAAGACGGCATGAAAGCAGCGTTCTCGTGTTTGTTATTACTGTCGTTGAAGCGGCCCGCAGGTCGCTTGTCAGTAGCAGAGATCGGAATGCCAAAATCGTAGCCCACCTGGATCTACCACCTTTCATAGCGGCTGCTACTCCCACCCCCACTTCGTTACGTACCTGTTCAATAATTACGGGTAGATTATATGATGTATTTACCAACACGTTTGGTAACCTAGACACAGAACGTGGTTCATAGTATGCTGTTGAATCCTACTGCATTTTTGAACTATCTAAGCTACCGGATTCGCAAACGAGGTTTATTATCGAACGAATTCGTGTAAGTGGAGGATATATAGGGCTACAGTGGCAGTCTGACCAAAGCGAAAGTAATTAGATAATTACACCGCCTATTGTATAAGGTCTCCTATACTGCACACGCGCATAGATTCCCCACCACTCAATACCAGAGTAGTGACTAAAAACAGAAGCGTTGCAATGAAATCAATGACCTGGGCGTGTTTCAGCCAAGTCAAGATTTCTTGCACACAACGGTAATTCGGGGCAACCAGGAATCCCGAATATTTCGATTGTTTTCTGGCCACGCTCTGCTGTCTTTGCAATATTTGAAGCGCTCGACTACCTTCCAGCATTCTACTACCTACTTTCAGGAGATCACACACCACACGAAGTTGTTTCGATCAAGTGTACATTACATATGTTTTGAGATGGCTTCCGAATCGACGATGGAGAGCTTCAAGCTCCTTTACATCTACGCACTCCCCTTAATTCCCCTTTTGATCACATACTTTACCCTCGCCCAACCACGTCTCCACAAAGCATTCCCAGCCGTGGGCATTGACGACAAGGGTTTCTTCAGACTCTCCAAAGCTAAAGACCACTTTGCCTCGAACGGCAAGCTGATTCTCGAGAAGGGCCGGAAGCAGGTAACTCGCCGCGTTCGAGGAGCAGCAAGTCGGCAGCTACTAACCGGCTACAGTTCAATGGTTGTTTCCAGGTTTTCACAGAAATCGGACCCAAGATTGTTCTGCCAAACAGAATGGTCGAGGAAATCCGGAACCACCCTGACATGAATTTTGGCAAGGCCATTGAAGTTGTACGTAGGGTATCTTGCCCTGTATTGCCCGTGTTTCTCACGTGTTTTAGGAGTTCTTCGGCCAGTACCCTGGATTTGATACCTTCAAAAATGATCCTCACAGTGAAGTCATGGTGGAGACCGTTAGGGGCAAGCTCACACAATCCCTGAGTAAGTCGTCTCGCCATTTCATGGATTCACTTTGACTGATTGCTCGTCCCTTGATTAGATTTAATAACGGCAGATCTATCGGATGAAACCACGAGTGCATTGGATAGCGCGTTCGGCAATCACAAAGGTACAACGATAACTTAATCCCTTCCCTAGCCTCGATGATTGACCATGGGCGCACTAACACGGTGTATTAGTGTGGACTGAGATAATGTATAAGCCTGCGCTGCTTGATGTGGTCGCACGCGTTTCTTCTCGCGTCTTCCTCGGCCCTGAGCTCGCTACCAATCAAGAATGGTTAGCTATTACTAAAGAGTACGCAGTCGATTGTTTCATCGCCGCTCGCGCCTTGCGACAGTGGCCTTTCTTCCTGCGGCCCATCGTTCATTGGATCCTACCAGAATGTCGCAGGATCAGGGCTGAGCTTAGAAAGGCGCGCAAGATCATCGCTCCTGTAGTAGAGAAGCGTCGCGCCATGAATCGTACCACCATCGAGGCGGGCCAAACCCTTTCCAAAAAGGCCGATACTATTGGCTGGTTGGATACGGTAGCCAGAGGCCGGGAATACGACGTCGCTCTTTCTCAGCTTGGGCTGTCATTTGCCGCCGTTCATACGACATCCGAACTTGTGTGCGGCATAATCGGCGACCTTGCAATGAATCCCGAGTATTTCGAGCCTCTCCGCGAGGAGATCCATAGGGTCTTGGGCGCCAAGGGCTGGACGAAGACGGCGCTATATGAACTGAAGCTCATGGACAGTATAATGAAGGAGTCACAGAGACATCACCCTGGCGATATTGGTTAGTATGGTCGTATTTCAAACCAACTTGCTCAATGGACTGACCGTTAAATAGCCGCGATGGGGCGATTGACGACAGACAAAGTCGAGCTCTCCGATGGCACTATTCTTCCCAAGAACGCCTTGACTGTGGTCAGTACCGAGAAAGCGCGGGATGAAACCATCTTCCCAGAGTCGGAAACTTATAAAGGTCGCCGCTTCCTCGAAATGCGTGAGCTTTCGGGTCAAGAGAACAAATGGCAATTTGTCACTACCTCGCCGGAGCACCTCTCCTTCGGTCATGGAAAGCATGCTTGCCCAGGTCGATTCTTCGCGTCCAACGAGATCAAAGTCATACTATGCCACATGTTGCTGAAGTACGACTGGAAGGCTCCAGTCGATGGTTTGAAGGCAGACCGAAGCTTTGGGCAGGAAACTGAGGCGGATCCGACTGCCGTAGTCTTGTTTAGAGAGCGAGACGATCCCTTGCTGAAACGACTCCACGCTCAGAGCAGCCCTGAAGTGGCGTAGATCTTTGCCGTTGATACCACTTTGGTGAAGTGGGGGAAGAGGAGGGACATCGTTCTCCTCTGGAGATTCCTCCCATACTGTACTGTCCTAGGTCAAGCCAATGTTTCTCAACGTGTTTGTGTAGTGTAGGGAAACAACACACCCTATCTTTATGGTATCTATGAACACACCCTAGCTGTTACCTAACTGCATCTATCGACTATACGTATCAGTTCGTACATAGTAGCATACTACGAGATCATCATGTCCTTTACAGAGTATACCCGGAACTAATTAGCCCATTATAGAGGTAGCGCTACCGAGCAGGCGCTAAACCTAGTACGACGATACGAGTTGAAACTTAGCAAGCCACGGATTTAACGACCGAAGAGCCCCGTACCGTCTGCTGTACATTGTCCTTACCCATCATGACCTAATTAACAATTCCTCTCTTTTCCGTTTGTCTGTCAGAACTGGCTGCCTTGTCAACACGTGAAACTGATAGTCAGGTAGTCTATGAATGTGGCACTACAGCCCCGGAGCTAACCACAGAGGGGAACGGTATCATCTGCCTATACCCTTGAAAGGGGGGTTGCCGAAAAGTGTATTATGAGCCTGATCTCACTTTACACACGAAGTATATCTCAGCCCTACACATATCATGTCCAGGGACAGGATCTCGACAGAATCCGCCCCCACCTTGAACGATCTTAGTAACACATTTGTTCTCTCGTCGTCGTCGTCGGGCTTGGGCCAGGTTCTTTCCGAGGTCCCGAAGGCCTTATCGGTTGATCCATCCAGGCAACGAAGGGCGCATCTGAAGTCCAGAGCCGGTTGTGAAAACTGCAGGAGACGTCGGGTCAAGGTGGGTAACCCCAGCACCACCGTAGCCGTGTTGGAATACGAATTGACGTGCACCACGAATAGTGTAGTGAAGACAACCCATGCGCAAACTGTGTTCGGAGAGGGGATCGCTGCCAGCGTCAACTACGAAGCTCTGGCGTAGCGGCGATTCCTAAAATGCCAACACAAGCCCCGAGTTCCGGCTTTAGATCGACAGATACTGCTGTGAATCTCCTGCATATGAAATTATTTCACCATTTCCAAACTAGCACTCGGCAAACGCTTCTGTGTGGCCAGGAAGCCTGGGATTACGTACTACAGCTCTCGTTCGAGTTCGACTACCTAATGCACGCCATACTATGCATTGCGGCGAGACATCTGGCTGTTATTCACCCAGATGATTCGACGTACGGGACGACAGCAGCCCGTCACTTGTGCCGGGCCTCGTCCGGGCTAAGGAACGAACTGTCCAAAGGCGGCACCTCGATTCACCTCGACGCCTTCCTAGCAACATCATTCTTATTCTATTACGATACGTGGAGTAACGCCGACTACTTTCTACCTCAGCAAGAAGACGAAACAGTGTCTGACGCATGGACAGACCGTGTCTTTGGATTTAGTTCCAGCCTGAAGAAGGCCCTGCTGACCGGTTTCGAACGCCCCTGGGAACAGCCGTCGGTGTTCCGACAATCCCTTGCGAAAAACCCAGGGGACGACATCGCTGCGGCTGTCCAAAATAGCCCAGAAAGCTTGGCGGAATATGAAGATTTCTTCTCATACCACCGGCCGCTTAGCGTGGAAATGTTGAACAAGCCTCCGACGAATGCTGTAGATGGGTACCAGACAAGCTCAAGTTTCAGACCAGATCATGTCTTTCAGACGCAAGTTGCACTTGGTCCAGATGAAAACGCATATATCCCAGTTGTCCGCCGGCTATGTATCATTCTCCCCTTTCTCAGCCGGGGTGAATCTCCAGACTCTACTTCGGGCCCTGACATATCATCCATGCTGCCTTTATTGGCACAGTTCATCCTGTCGTTTCCACTGCTGGGATGGAGTCCTTTTCCTACGTTAATCGAACGCGGCGACTCGCACGCCCTCTTTCTACTCTACCACTTCTATCGTGCTGTCAGGATACTCCTAACCCACAAAGATTGGTGGTGGGCTCACAGGCGGGCAGTCGTGGCAGAGGGTGTCTTACGGGAACGCCTAATTAATAAGATCACGAACCGACTCCAAGCATAACGAAAATACCAGTGACGCCAATACTCCCTACACACGAAACATTCTCATGCCGAGTCGACTGAAAAGGCGCAGTATCATATATAATATCTTCTACCAGACTTGCTCAGGGACACCGGGTAAATATAGGAAATCATATAATAGCTCAACTACGAAGAACTAAAATTAAACCTTCACTGTAATTACGGGCAGTGCGTTACACATGTCATGTATAGAGGGAGCTACCAAACTGTGAATTGATGCTAACTACCATCTCGACATTGTGGTTATGACGTCTTCCAGGGGCTCTTCTCCTGCGGCGGAAACGCGGCATATCGCAAACCCGCGCCTACATCTCACCAAAAAGGGAATATAACCTCGACAACAGCTTTTCAGGTTAAAGCAAATCAACTATAGTCATAATCACGGCACTACAGTTATTAGAGTCATACGCGGACCCGGGTGCCACATAGGTATATAGCAGCTCGGGCTATTCCCACCTAGTCTCGTATCGCTTAATTCAGCCTAGTGCAATCGATCCCAGGCGCTCATCCGGGCATCATGACGGGGACAAGGTGAGGCGGGTTCGACATGTAAGTATAAGCCCATCCGCGATTCCAACACCAGCTCCCCAACGCGAATACAAAAGCGCACATTCATCCCAACCCAATAACAAAGATGTCTCTATCACTATTACCCACAAGACCCCAAGACCCTCACCGTCGAAGAAAATGGTCAACCTAACAGCCATCATAGCCTCAAACGAGCGCATCTCCTCAGCGCTGCCCCCAGGCCTCGTAGCCGTCTTCGTAGGCGGCACCAGCGGCGTCGGCGAGTACACTCTGCAGGCGTTTGCGCGGTACGCGCGCGCGCCCAAGGTGATTATCGTGGGCCGGTCCCGGGAGGCCGCGGACCGCATCCTAGAGGAGTGTCGAGGCGTCAACCCCGAGGGCTGCTTCGAATTCGTCCGCGGCGACGTGAGCCTGCTGAGGAACGTCGAGACGTGTGTCGTCAGATCATGCAGAAGGTGGCTGTTATTAACGTCCTCTTCGAGTCGCAGGGGAGCATGGCTTTTCAATCGGGTATGTGTGCGGTCGATCTCTTTTTCATGGCATACTTATCGCCTTTCACATCAACTCAACTCACCTCAACTCAACCCGAGACACATAAAAAAATCAACGTATCAGCTAACCCCCACATCAGAAACAAGCGAAGGCCTCCCCCACAACCAGCGCCCTAGCAACGCACTCGCGCGCCCGCTTCATCACGAACCTCCTCCCGCACCTACAGCGCGCGGCGTCTCTGCGGCGCGTCGTGAGCGTTGGGGGCCGCGACATGCGAAGGGGCGATAGACCTCAGCAACATATCAGGTACCGGGTTCCCGCTCCTCAAGTGGCGGGACCAAATCGCCTCGATCGGGACGCTACTGCTCGAAGAAGCGCAGCGCCGCGCCCCAGACGTCGCCTTCGTGCACACCGTGCCAGGCGTCGTGCGGAGCGGGATCATGCGCGACGTGCAGCCGACGCTGCGGCTGTCGATCATCATCGCCGTCTCCCGGCTGCTGGCGCCGCTCATCAATGTCCCGCCGGCAGAATGCGGGGAGCGCCACGTCTTTGCGGCTACGAGCGCTGCGTTCGCGCCGGCTGAGGGGGCGGGGGGCGCGGGGGTCCCGCTGGTTGGGATGGCGGCGGCGAGGGGAACGGATGGGAGGGTGGGAAGTGGCGTCTACTCGTTGAGTCAGAAACTTGATCCTGCTTTGCCGAAGGTCGAGGAGGTGTTGAGGCGGTTTAGGGAGGATGGTACTGCGCGGAAGGTCTGCGACGCCGTCGCTGCTGATTTTAAGCGGATTTACTGGATCTGAAGTTGCTGCGGAGAGCTGAGATGGTGTCGAAATGGACATGATGTTTTATTGCGTCGTGAAGAAAGCGCTCTTATCGTCTGACTTATTTCGATTAACTTCTTGGGAATTATGGGTGTTTCATAACGAATATAAATTGTATGGGTTTTACATCATTCATTTACTATTAAATTCCCCATCGGAACTTAAATGAACTGCTGCACACTCGTTCTAGAGACATCGGGCTTACAGCCCATCGTGTAGTTCAACAAGTGATACGCGAAGGAGGCTCTTATCTTCCTTGGGCTCATCCGCACTCAACCTATGAATAGCTGCAAGGAAACAACATACAAGTGAAGCGAAAGAGTCTTGCAGATAAGATAATGTATAATTCAATATAGGTCATTAAAGACATAAAGATCATAATCAACAGAAAGGAACCAATCTGGAATCGCAATACAAATCCATAGTTCAAGTTCAAATCAACATTCCCAAGCATACTCCAACAATGACTATATTATCCCCCATTAAACACGGAAAGGAAGCGTGACCTCGCCCGGCGCATGGTAGTTCGGGACCTTCATATCCAGCGCTTCGCCCGAGTATCCCAGATCCTCAGCGACGAGGACCGCGCACTTCTCGCCGATAAGGAGGGCGGTCGAGTACCTAGGCGCATCAAGTTAGTAATTATACCATGATAGGGTAGAATCTGTATCAATAGGTGAGTATGGGATGAGAGAGTCAACTCACGTGTTACAGCCAACGTTGTCGGGGCAAATACTGAGATCCGCAACCTTGAGACCCTGAACACCGTGCACATTCAAGCGCTCGTCGAGCACGCCATGCTTGACAATACTATTGCCCTCCTTGGGCGCCATCGAGCAAGTCTAACAGAACAAATCAGCTTGCGCGCGCAACATAGCGTGTTAGGTGAAGACTTACGCCAAGACAGTGCCAAGTACTCTCGACATGTCTCTTAACCCACTCCTCGACAGCCTTGATATCCTCGGTACTGTACTTCAGCTCTTCCCTAACATTCGCCTTGTTGCTATTCAAGATGTTGACCTCGGCAGTCTTATCCGGGGCAGGGTTGAAGACGCTCCAGCTGCCGTGCTGCAAGCCGGCGCTCAGGTTCCCGGGAAGCGCGTAGCGCTTCGTCGTCTCGAGATCCATGTCGTTGGCGCGGGCGGGCGAGTCGTAGTTGAAGAAGGGGTGCATGGCCTGCACCTCGCCGGCGTAGGCGTCCATGCGCCGGGCCGTCTCGCGCGACTTGATGTAGCCCCAGACCATGGGGGCCATGTCCCTCTCGTCGTTCATGAAGCCCGTGTCGAAGTCCGGCGTCTCGTATGGGTCCGCCGACTTGATGTTTATGAAACCGCGCGAGAACGGGTATTCCAGGAAATGGAACATGCTGAAGAAATTCCCAGGCGGCCTATGGGGGCAACGAAGAAGAGGATTAGATCATCATAAGTCTTGTTAGTTAGATACGTGAGGAAGGAAGGGACTCACATCAGCATATGGTCGCCGAACCAGCCGGAAATGACGGAATAGTGCATGACTGGCTTGTCGGGCTTTTGCTCAAAGTACGACTTCCAGCCTTCGGTGAAGTGGGGAGTCGGCCAGGATTCGAATTCCTTGAGCTCCTTCTCATTTGGTCGGACCTTGACGCCTGCGTCGATTCCATTGGTAGCGAGCGGCCCTGTGCCCTTCAGATCCCACTGTTCATACACCTCTGTTGCCTCAGTTAGCACATCGTCGTAGCAGCGAAGTCGAGATATCCTTACTCTTCTGTACCTCCGGAACACCTCTTACGAAGTCGTCGAAACTCTCAGTCTCCGGCGTAGCACGGTAGACTGAGAAGGTAAGGTAATGGTCCTGGAAGTTAAGGCCGACGCCGGGGAGATCGACGATAGGCTCAACACCCGCCTGCTTTAACTTTTCAGGGTCACCTAGATTTGATGTTAGCGAGAGCTCCCGAGCTAAACGGCGTTCATCTTACCAATTCCGGATCGCTGGAGAATAAGCGGCGATGACAGGGTGCCTCCAGAGACAACAATCTGTTTGCGAGCCTTAAAGATCCTGGGCTTCAATTGATTCGGGTGAAGAGGTTTGGTAGGACTAGCGAGTCAGGCTTAAGTTATGGTTAACTGCGGGGTTTTGGACTTACACAGTCTGTACAGCCACAGCACGGCCGTCTTCGATGATTATCTTGTCCACTTTGGTATTACAAGCGAGGTAAAGGTTATCGTAAATGGCTCGGGTGGAGTGAACGTAAGCATGAGCGCTATCGCTACGTCGGCCGGTCTACCGAAAGGGTTAGTGACCGTGTAAAGCATGCCCGGTTAGTCTGTCTGGATTCCATACATCACGATTAATCCACTTCAACCAATGTTCGGCACCATGGCCTGTGCTCAAGTCTTCGAGATCATCAACGAACGGAATATCCTGGGACTCCGCAGCGCGCAAGAAGTCATCCTTGATGGGATATGTGCTGGTAGGTTTAGGTTAGTTCCCCCATTTTTCAGAGCTCTTTTCAGATATCGCTTACTAATTTCCAAAAGATACTTTAATAGGTCCCTCAAATCCGTGAACATCCCTTCTCGGGTCAGCTTGCGTATCTATGAGTAAACAAAGACGGTTACATACTTGTTGTGACAAGCCCTTTGGTATGTCTCATGCTTTTTCATGAGCGGGAGAAGCTCCTTGGTCGTCCATCCCTTGGCTTGAAAATCATCGTAGTCTGAAGCTGAAGCACGAGTGTACATCTGGACGAGGTTAGCTTGTTGTATGATCAAGGGAACACAAGTGGCAATTACCAAAAAGTTAATCGAGGAACCACCGCCAAGAATATGAGCACATGGTACAACAGCCTTTCTACCAGCCAACCACTTCGACGGACGGGACTCATAGAAAGATGCTGTCTTTGAGTCAATTTTCATATTCCGGGGGTACACGCCCGGTCGAAAGACCCATGGGTTGTTAAGGTTGCTCTCTCCGGCCTCGATAAGGAGGACCTTGAGGTTGTGATCCAAGTTGGCGAGGCTGTGGTAGTCAGTATATCAGCGCAGATATTGATGGTAAGCCGATGACGTACCGACCCGCCACGACACACCCGCAACTACCACCACCACACACAATAATATCGAACTCCTCTGGTAATGGACTCATGATATCGTTTGACTGTTTGCTTTTTGATCGATCTGAATACCATGGGATATGGAACATTGTAGGGAACCTCGGGGGAAGGATGATTTATTTATATTCCATCAAACTTTGGGGGGTTCCTGTCAGCAAGTACCTAGGCAAGAGGGGAAGGTAGACAAGCTGCAGTTCTTGAACAACTCTGGTCTCGTTTCCCGTATGAAGACGCCAATGAAGACTGCATTCATATCCATGACTATGACGGAGACCAATTGGCATCAAAAGAAGTTCTAGAAACCCCTCCTTAAATAGGTAATGCCTGTCTTTAAAAGCTATCATGTGATACACTGAATGTAACCTCCCCTCATCTCCTCTCCCTTAGACAGCTGCTGATCTGTGCGGTTAGCCCGGGATCACTAGATCGGGTTTGGATTTCCTAGAAGAGGCCCATATTGACACGGACGTCTCAGGCATAATTGGTGGAGGGCGGCTATCTGGGCTGATCAGAAGGAGACGCGTATCGTAATAGATACCAAGAAGCGATGACTAATGAGAAATATGCGCCTATTCTTGGGCATAGGCGGGCTCGATGAGTTGTCCTAGGTGCGACCTGGTGAATTCGTCGATGTTACGTAGTGCGGTCATCTCGGTGAGGCTCGGGATGTTGCCCAGCCTTAAGATGTCGTATCCCTGTTACTCTTCTAGTTTGGTAAGACGAAGACTGCTAACGAGAGATCGATTGGCTACCATGATGCAGCAGGGGACACTATCAAGTACCCGCCCCCAGCTTTTCAACGTTAGTGGAATGCGGGGGTGGAGACTGGATGAAGTCCAAAGAAGTACAATCTCCCATCTTCCCCGCAGCCGCTGAACAGGGTGTTTCCTAGTTAGCTGAGCGAACCGGACGAACGTAGCGTGATGTTTTCCTGCGAAGAACCGAACTTTATCCAGTCCACTTACCGATACCAAGGCTTCGGATTGGCTAATATAGCTAGCTGCCTTGGATATAGAGGAGATGGTCTCAGTCTCAATGGTAGCGAGCGAGGGTCACATTACATTGTGTACCCCAAATCCCCCGTGAATGCACTCTTGCGGCGTAGCGGCTGGAGTCGTATGAAATCGCAACATGTTGCCAATAGGCAGTGCACAAGAGACGGTCTCGAAGGCAGTTCCTTTGTGGCGCAGGGACGGTTTGTGGTCGACCCAACCAGCACAGGGCGATGAGTGACGAAATGGTGTGCACCCCCAATCTGCCGGAGAGGCGGGCATAGACAGACGCTTTTCGTACATCTCGGCATAGATGACAGACTCTTGATTCGCCCACTCCGGTGTGAAAACGAGGGGGCAACTGGACTAGTGGCGTTGGCGTCGCACTGCTGGGTGCACGTTGAAGTTGATCGAATTCGACCCGGCCCAGTCAACTTCACGGATCTTCCACGAGTCATGGTTCTACACTGGTTCTACACTCCAGACCGATGCACCAGGTGGTCTCTCACAGAAAACGGTTAGAGAGAGTGTACCCTCGATCCATTTACGCTCTCTGCCGTTCTTTGTCACGACCGGTTTGAGGGTGAAGCTGACCCGGAACACCGATTTCAGTACAAGTACAAGGTTAAGCCTGCAGATCGCTTTTGTGATGATCCGCCGCGCGCCGCGTGACGTGCTGTCGATGGGGGAATAGTGAGCTGTCCTCGGGAGCTCGGGCGAGAAGCAGCAGTGGTCAACGAATGTGATGGGGTAGGTACATAAGTATGCAGCCTTGATAATTAGCCTTAGGTAGGTGGTAGAATCCTTTCGCTAAGGCAAGCTCTGGCTGGGGGGGCTTCTAGGCGTGTCTAAGGAATGGTGATACAGTTTGCCTATCTACCTTAGGTAGGTAGGTACGTAAGGTATGGCGCTTTCACTCGTACCAAGTCAAGTCAGAGTGACGGAACGCCTCCGATAAAGCACCTGCAACAGCGCAGGATTGTCCTCACCGCTTGATATCGGCCTGGGAGACTTACGGAAGCGCCACACCAGACGGGATGCTGGGCCAAGTGAGTGCGAAGTGCCGGTAAGGTCGGTCGTCTTTTGTGAATTGTTGATTTTTCACTATAACAGCAACTATTCCTTCCTTAGTGACCTCCGCAAACTGCCCAGGTGCCACGTGCGGCGGCAACCCCGCCATCCATCAGGGCCTTGAAACATCAGTGCCTAGAAACGTCAGTGCCTACCTGCAGTGCCTATGTACCTATAAACAAGCCCTGGGACGCTACCACTAGTGCCTATATGTAGGTGCGGGCGGAGTGCGGGCCAGCGTGGACCAACCCCCGCCGAGACTCGCCCTGCCGGCAGTGTGACATGTATTTCGGTATACCAGCTACCTACTTACTCAAGACTAGTAGCTAAATAAATCAAGTTTTAGAGCCATTCGCTGAAAGATGGGTATATCGGCTAAATGATGAGAAAGATGACTTTCTATGGCTCTACGTGCGCGTGTAGGCGATTCTACGTACTTGTAAGAGAGGCCGATATTGATAATAGATAGTTGTATACTCCAAGAATGCTTCTTGAGGCTTGTTGCATCTCGCTTTCCACCTGCCATATAGCCGTTACATTGGCGAGCCTGCGCCCCCGGTAATCTCATTGATACCGCATCCGAGCAGAAGGTTCGGAGTCGATCCCTGTCCCCATAAACTTTGTATTATTATGTTGGAGATATAGCACCTGCCAATCGGAGTTGTCCATTGCTAATCTGACTATGAAAACATGCTCGAGCATGAATTTGAATACGTGTAGAACTGCTGATCGAGCGTACAGGAGGAAGCTGAGTTGGCGTATTCTGTTAGCTTCGCTAAGATAGTAGTAAAGTAGTAGTAAAGGATCCAGTTCGTTAGATTGATCCTAAGATGATTTTGTAAAAACTACCGGGTAGCATCACCCCTGTTAAACGCTTCGTCGACAAAACCTACTACTAAGGTTAGGGCTCACAGCTTACGCAACTACACTAAGGAGAGGATGAACCCTTGCGTTTAGACCACATGCTCTAATGGATAGCCGCGTTAGTATACAGCAACAACCAATTCGAAGTCGGACACGCTCACGGTCCGATCTATCTTACCAAAGATCGTATGATCATGCAACATACAGCACACAACAGCTAGTACTAGCACTTCCTACCTATGTAGTATTAGTTACAAGCAGAAGTTAGATGAATAAGGGAAAGTGCGATGGAGTCGACCGAAACCCGGAAATTGGAAAACCCCCGAAACCCCCGGGCCAATCCACTTTGCAAGACTAGTATAGCTATTCAAACCGGCAGGCAACTCGGCATATGCACGGCTCACACTTTCATATCGCAACGGAAACTGTACCTATTCAAACCATCTTAGAAATTCCTTTAAAGCATAATTCATGTTTGGCATCACCCAGATCGTGTAGCTCCCCCTCCGCCCAAGCGATTCGCAGTTGTCACTGACGACTGATGGCAACTATGCCAAAATACCATCATCGAGCGTACGTACACAATAAGTTCCAGGTAATACACTCAATACTTACTAATACTCATTGAAAACTCATTGTAAATTCATTCGTAGTCTTGTTCAGTCGAACGTTATTATTATCTAAGTTACTATTGAATGGCGAACTTTCACTCATTCTAATCTCATGAATGTTTGATTGTGAGTGAAGACTCATTCGGCTCAGAGTAGAAGATGTAATAGTAAAGAACAATTGTAATGTAAAACAATACAGTTGTTGAGTGCTATGTAGCAATAGTATCATAGCACGTTTCAGCATAACATGAGTAATAAACTTGTAATTAACTTACTTCGCGTGAAGCAATGTGAGATTTGAAGATCTATACCAAGTTTCTTTTCAGGACGAAGAAGCTACCGCAACGAATGGATGGAGTTGCATCAATCAAGGGCAACGTGACATCAAGCTTTAAAACTTGGCACACGCACATAATCTCACATAAAAGCTTCAGCGCACCTTCAGATTGAGAAATAGCAAACTTGATGGCCAACTAGATTCCCTCTCATTCTCATTCTCATTCGTTTTGGTGAATTTTTGCTTATAAAAGATTAAGTCATCGACCATTTGACAATTAGCGAGAAGAGTCACGAAATGACATGACAAGATTACTGAGCGACTGAGCTCTGGCGTGCTCGCTGCAGTAAGCCTCCGTGAGTGGACATACAGCTGTGCTGACCGACAAGGGTTCTATGGGTCGCACTGCATGAGGCATGTCCTGTATTTGATTGAGGCGGTCGATACGGCCCCCTTTATTTTGATCCGAAAACTCGGTCAACGAGCAATAAAGTCCACTACAGTAGATGATAACCGTATCGTTGATTTTCCTGTCGCAAAGGGGCGTAGGGCTTCGTCGGTCGTCGTCCGAATTGGCCGTATCCGGTGTTGTCATGCGATCGCCTAGTCTTAAAAAAGGTCGTTTCTTGCGCTGAATAAGGAAAGCCCATTATTTGTCATCAATTGCTACCGTATGTAGCACATGCTTCCAAATCATCAGTTAAGCAAGCAAGCCATGCTGCGTATCGCGCAAAAGGGGGGTGAGGCTTTCAAAGGGTCGAAGGGAGAGAATATAAATGACAAGTGACGTTTTTGTTTTCGGAGAAGATGCTTCATTTTAAGCAACATCGATATAATTATAGCCGATTTAAAGGTTCAAATCCATCGCGAACTTTGAAAATGGGCTCTCTCCAAAAAGAGCATCTGGATGTGGACTTCCTAGTGGTCGGCGCCGGCCCGGCGGGCGCTTCACTTGCCGCGTTCATGGCGCAGAACGGTAAATGGCCGCTGCATGCATGCGTTGTGTTCAATAGCTAAAGTCGACTGCAGGACTCAAGGGAATAGTGATTGCTCGAGCCCCAGGCACGGCCGATACCCCAAGAGCTCATGTGTTTAATCCCTTTGCGCTCGGTATGCTGTGCTCGTCACATTTAGGGCGGCACGATGCTAACAGCGATCAGAAACTCTTCGTGATATTGGTCTCGATAAAGATGCAATGGGCCATGCCACTCATGGCGAGATGTTCCAGTCGTTCCGGTGGGCTCGAAGTATGGTTGGCGAAGAGTATGGTAAGGTGCAGGCATGGGGCGCACATCCAAGAAGCATGGTAGGATCTCATTAACAAATTTCTTCCATCACACCGGTGAAGCTGATTGAGACAGGGAGACTTGGCAAGAGCCACACCGTGCCAGTATCTAGACCTCCCGCAGTCATACCTAGAACCTATCCTCGTTCGGTACGCCTCGAGCAAAGGGTTCCAGTTTCGCTTCTCAACACAGCTCCTCAGCATAGAGGAAATTCCGGGAAGTGCAGATTCACTATGCACTCTCCGTGACCTGCTCTCACAACACGAATTTCAGGTTCGCGCGAAATATGTCTTTGGCGCGGACGGGTCTCGGAGCAAGGTGGCCCAGATCCTGGGGCTTAAGTATCTGGTCGAGCAGCGCCCCGGCGTCGCCTGCAACATTCTGTTCAAAGCCGATATTGGCCATCTCCTCCCGAAGGAGCGCTATGCGGGCCTTCACTCCATCGTTCAGCCTGACAATTTCCCCAACGTGGCCTTTATCTTGCGATTGATTCGCCCGTGGAATCAATGGATCCTGGTCTGTAACTTGACAGAGGAAGATGGTCGCTTCAAGAATCTCACGCCACAGAGCCCGGAGCTCATAGATATTATCCATAAAACCATTGGAGATGATTCCATCGAGGTTGAGGTTGAGAGGTTAGATCCATGGACTGTCAACGAGAGCGTGGCGGAGAAGTATTCCGTTGAAGGAAGGAATATCTTTATCCTAGGCGACGCAGTTAGTCCCCTGGAGTCATTATTTCCCCCTTTTGGCAGGTTTCGGGCCTCATTGTTCCTGCATGCTCCCCAAACATGAGCTGAAATCTTACTCTTTTCAGTAATTACTAACTCCAGCGTGTAAACAGGCCCATCGCCACCCGCCGGCGCACGCAAACGGATCGAATACATGTGTCCAGGACGCGTATAATCTTGCCGTGAGTGCGCGGTGACCCCGTTACGCGAAAAAAATAGTGCTAATACTGCTTAGTGGAAGGTGGCTTATGTAGCAAAAGGTTTAGCCGGCCCAAAGCTACTAGAGTCATATAGCATCGAACGACAGCCGGCAGGCGCAACACTCGTCCGAGAGGCAAACCAACAGCTTCACGCACACGTGGAAGTCTGGAAGGCTCTCGGCCAGTTCGCTCCCACCGCGGAAGCAGGCGTCACATATCTTGCCGAGCTATCTGAGCCGACAGAGGCAGGTGACAAGCGCCGAGAGGAAGTGCACAAAGCCCTCGAAGAGAAGCGACGGGAATGTGAGAACCTGGGTCTTAGCATGAACCAATGGTACACCTCTTCTGCTGTCTATCTAGACGACGAGACGGATGCAAGGCCGGCTCTTAAGGGAGACCCTGTGATAGAGATCCTGATTAGCACATACCCTGGAAACAGACTACCCCACGTTTGGGTAGACATCCCGGAGCGGCGGAATCTGATATCGACGCACGACTTGGCGGGTCATGGGGCGTTTTGTCTATTCATTGGACACAGGGGTGAAGCATGGAGGAAAGCTGCCACGAGCATCACGAAGGCAACTGGCATACCCATCAACACATACGCTATTGGGTTTGGCCTTGATTATATCGATGTCTATCGCGACTGGTACAAGAGCAGAGAAGTAGAAGAAGATGGTTGCGTCTTGGTCCGACCGGATAGATTTGTCGCGTGGCGGTCAAAGAAGATCGTATCGGACTGTGAGGGCAAGCTGCAGCAAGTCTTCGACAGCGTCCTGTCGAGAGATGGTCTTCAGTCATAGCGGAACACCTACGCAGAGAAATCTAGTAAAATTCCTACAGGCGAATATAGACTATGAGCGTTTGATTTTCCACAAAGCTCCAGCTAGTATAGGGACTTGCACTCC
This sequence comes from Xylaria polymorpha, assembly GCA_003426235.1. Lineage (NCBI taxonomy): Eukaryota > Fungi > Ascomycota > Sordariomycetes > Xylariales > Xylariaceae > Xylaria > Xylaria polymorpha. Next base: position 39,108 of record NQIM01000147.1, on the reverse strand, counting down.
CAACTTGCCGGGAGGTTGGGATCACCTGATATGTACTTTGCCTGCTTCGGATATACGCACAGCGGCCGTTGACTCTGGACTCCCAACGTAGCGTCATCATTGACGAATTTAGTCGCGATCAAGTGATCTGGTGCCTCGTTACCTTCAACCCAATTCATCATAGCTAGTATTATGTCGTGCTCAGCATCTTCATACCCGGGGACAGAGTGTGTAGCACCCGCGATAGCCTGAGAACCGCCAGCGATGTACCAAGGGCCGGTTTGCGACCCCGAACAATGACCCATATCAGGAATGAGGAAAAAGCGATAGAAATCGTCAAGGTTAATGCCCTTGGGCCGAAGAGTTTGAAGAACCTTCTTATAGAAGTAGGTACTGCTGCCCGTTGGGATCAGAGAGTCTGCTGTTCCATGGTATTTGAGAATCTTGCCACCGCGGTTCAAGAACGGCGATAGGTCGAAGTCATGCGCTGAGGCGTTTCCCGGATTGATCGTATCGGCGAACTGAAGGTCCTTATATGTGAACTTCGTATAGTCGTAGTCTGTATCGTTATAGACGAAATATCGGAAAAAATCCGAGCCGAGAGTTGAGATTGAACTCAGTAGGAAGCCGGGGTCCGTTCCAAGAGACACACCAGGAAACACAAACTCTTGGTTCTCGTCAACCCAATCATTATAGAACTTGTATAGCATCGTTATCTGCGGCGGAGTCAGGCAAGCAGATAAGTTCGTGCCAGTACAGAGCAGGGCCTCGAAGTTGAAGTTGCACCCGTAAGGATCGCTGATAATGTTGTCGACTAGCCCATCTTGCGGATCGCACTGTTTCTTCATTTCTGCGGTGATTACTGGGAAGAGTGAGGAGCTTATATGCTTGGGATCGGAGGCCGGGTAGTTGTAAAGCCCTTGCCAAAGAGTCGCGCCCGGGAGGTTCGGGGACCACCAGGCAGGGGCGCCTATGGAAATACCATCAAATGACTCCGGATGGAGTTGGATCTCTCTCAGGCCTTGTCTCCCACCCGTTGAACAACTGGCGTAGTAAGAGTATTTAATGCCGTCAGGCACTGCGTAGTAACTCGTAATAATTTGCTTCATTCATCAATCAGTCATCATCAATGCTGCTCCTGATCCGTTCCGGAAAGGCTCACCTTTGATAACACGACAGATCCATGCATGGCACGATGGCCCCAGTCGATAAGAGTCTCGGGAGCATTGAGCGCCCATGAGCCGTCAGTGACTGCTGATATATGGCCAGTATCTGTAGACATAGTGGCAAATCCGTACTGGAACGGTCGGAATTAGTGAGTCTTTCATATCATCCTCTTCTTAGAGTATCTCATACGTGGGAGAATGTTCCCATATCGGGCCTATCGATTCATATTAGTATTTACATACTCATGTGAGATCTTCCATCCTCTCATAGGCTCATATTGTCAAGGGACCATCTACCTACCAATTGATGCCACCACCGAGGCCGCCATTCCCCGTCGCTAGAAACCTCTCATTCCACGTCGAATCAGGCAAGAATAGGCCGAAGTTGTAAGACGAGTTCCCCGAAGACTTAACATTTATGCCTACAGCACAGAGTGAGGGCAATTGCGTCGCATTAAAGGGAAAGGGTATATTGGCTGCCCCCTGACCGAAACTTCCATTCTGCGGGACGGCTTGAACAAAGTTGACAGTTACTTCTGCGTTGTCGGCCAGTATCGTGGTGAAAGTTTCTGGTGAACATTGAGCGCTAACCAGCCCAACGCTGGCAAGTAGGCTGGGAATAGTTACCCCGTAATGAGACATGTCGGATAGAAGTTCGCTAAAAGACTGGGGCGAGAGCCAAGTCGGGAGGACTTGGAGTAGATTGATCTGCCCAATGTCGAGATGCATGTCTGAGAGTATGGAATCGCGATGATTTATAGAAATATACTAGTAAATTGGCCGGCTCTCTCAATCACGGTCTTGCAAAATTGCCTCGGGAACCGCATACGGCACGTTTGAACGGCATAAAAATCTCCACGCGCCAGATTCGGGAGGCCCACTGCGACGCGTAGTCGGCTCACCGTTACTTTAAGAGTTATGATATCCGACTGTCTGGGGTAGCCCTACAAGGAACCTTGCTCATCGATGATACCTATCAGGGTACAGCGATTGATACTCTACCGAGTTAAAGGCTCCAAATTGCCAGGCCGGGAGAGAGCGATAATGGTCACGACAAGCCACACCACAAGCTGTTGTGGCGCGTGGGGTTATCACATATTCTCTCCGATAATACTTAGGAACTGTCCGCTCCCTGCCGGAAACGGGAATGGGCTCAATTGATATTCCTCTAGTGGTTGTTGATGCTACTAGTATTGTAAGTTTTCTAGATTTTCCAACTGACTGACATCAGCTCGCCATCTACCGAATTTCAGCTAACACAGTACGTACAGTATAAGCATGTCGAGATCTACAGTACTAACTTAATCCTAGTTAGGGCTAACTAAGCATCCTGGTAATACGGGGTTTCGCTCATTTCTGTTTCCGCTTAAGTATTTCTCCGAGCCCGTCAGGGGTAGACCCCGGTGAAGATCCGCTAAACAGGCATTCATGCGGAGAAGGTGCCACGCCGGGTAGGCAAAATGCATTCGGCAATTGCTCACGGTATCTCCAACATCTGGTGCCAAGACACAAGAGAGAACTTTGTGCGCGAGCGATTATGTGAGGACGCCAATAAACCCCTTGGATTTAGTCTTATCCTATGTTACTCAAGTAAATGGGGTCTGCCGCTATCCCATCGCAGTTCATCAATATCGGCGCATTGATTGGCACGGTCGGGTACAATCGATCTTTGATTCGGTTCAATGGCAAGCCCCCTTACGACGCCAACCGGAAATCCAACCTCTTATTCCCCTTATCTTGATGATCTGATAGGTACACCAGCTTCTCTTCGGGAGTCATCCGATCCCATTTCCGTGCTCTTGAACGATTCCTCCAGATATAGTAGCTCTTGGCAATCACGTATAGGACCAGGTTGAGAGCTACTATTCCCAGCAGGATGCTGTTGCCGCGGCGGTACAGGGGCGCGTCATCGGCGCGGTAGATGTTAGATGAGATTACCACGCCTGCTTGTAGAAACATATTGTACAGTGCCGCGCCGATAGCTCGAGAGCGGACTGTGTTGGCATTCCGCGATACCCAGCCGACCTGCACGGGATGAGCTGCACACTAGGTCAGTTTATTGTCTTCATTTAGGAATGGCTGGAAGCTACCGAGCGGCGCTGCTAGAAGCAGCGAGATTATCGCCCACGTCAACCATTTGGACGCATGTGTCGTGTCCACAACCCGCAAGTATATCAGAAAGGGGAGACACCAGAACTGGAAGATTGAGGCAGATGCAGCAAGTTGGCCTGTGACCTCTGCTAGGGTGGAGAGCAGCAACATATTGATGACTATCTATGTGTTAGCATTTGATCGATTATCATGCCGCCTAACATACTCTTCAATACTAGATATGGAATTGTGAGAAGATTCGTCTGGAAAGTAGTGAAACCTAGCCCCTTTAGCGAGAGTGTTAAGTATAACTGCGGTGAGAAAGTTGGAATATTGAATGTTAATCCGATAGCATAAATCGGCCTTGTTTATGATTCTTATTAGTACTATTATCATCGACGATTAATAAGATAATTACGTCTCACCATAAATCAACATCAGTTAGGCTTTGCCAAAGTAGCTTGAGAGTGATGGGTTCCCGATTATGCATAGTTCCCTTGCTAGGGTCATCTCGGATAACCCTATTAACCAAGATGGTCTCCTCTCTATACCTCGTGAGCATAGATCAGATATACGATCAAGAATCGAACGCACCTAGCAGTGAACCATCCATCTTTACCTCGTGACCAGCTTGCTGTCTGGGTCGGGCCGGGTGGTAACATCACAAATGACATAATACCAATAGTGCCAGTAATAAGTCCCTTCATTTTGTTAGCTGTGTAGTTTCAAGCTCCTGGGGCCACGGACCTCGATTAAGAAAAGCCATCTCCAGCCAGGGTGCCCGTCCACTCCCCTCAGATGAAGCAGTCCAAAGGCAATGATAGAAGCTAAAATGTCTGCCATGAACATGCCCGTCCAGAAGAAACTCAATCTGATTGTGAGTTCATGATGCTTGTAGAAGTACGACAAGTATAGGACACACTACGTTATAATAAGCTTTTCTGGATGCCGTACGGGGAGTCTAGGATATATGTATACCTCAGGAATAAAGCCACCTTGGAGTAGTGCTAATAAGGAACGACAAGCTAGAAACGAGGCCTTGCTGTTAAGAGCGAACTGTGATGCCGAGACGATGGAGAAGAGAATTATCTGGACAGGTATATATCGGTCTGGTCCGATCCATTTGGCAAGTAGTTGGGAGGGAAATTCGCCAGCCAGGAATGACAAAGCATATACTGAGTTGCCAAGATTATAATCTGCGTATAGTCAGTAGCTATTGCTTCATATGTTTTTGATTATAGGCTGACCATTTGTAGTCAAGTTCATGTCGTCGAGAAAGTTATCCGCCACTGCTTGGCCCAGGTTCGCTCGGTCCAGCTCCATAGCAGTGAACATTATGGCGACCCAGAGCATAATGCGCCAATCAATCTTCCGAATTACTTCATACTCTTCGCCCCAGGTCCATCTCGCTAAAGGGTCGAAACGATGTGCATTTTCCCTGAAAAGAAGGTTAAAACTCAATCAACCCCAGTGTGGTTTCGTGAGATAGCTGACCAGTCTGTTCGCGGCTTATATTGATCTCTGATCTGTTCGACGTCGTATACGCTTGGCTGCTGATCGTCAGCATCAACAAGTCCACTAGATAACTATAGTATGATTCTATACCTGTGTTGCGATTGCATGCGGATCGTAGTTTTCCCCTCGCTGGAACCAGAACTTCTTCTCATCCCGGGGCTGGCCTAAGGGCGGAATTGAGTAGCTGATCTCCCTTTTTTCGACACTGGCTTCAATTGCATCAAGATCCCCCTTATCCAGGGCTGTCTGTTCAGGAACAACGGTCGGCATAATTATGAATCACCTTCTGGGTCTCGGACTATCAAATGGTAGAGTATGAGGCTAGATGATGGCCAGAACATCATCTATGCCAGGCTGTTGACAGTAAGATATTGTTTCCCAGATAAGACGGAACTGTGAGTGTCAGGGATCAAAGGACAGCGTGTGACCGCTGCTACCATTATAAACATTAATATATTGTAACCATGGTTCCCCAGCAAACATGCGGGGTTTCTCAACCAAGCCGTGTTTGGTGTCTCCAATATCCCTATCGCGTACGATCCAGCTTTACAACGATCTCGGCCGTGGCAAATTTATGAGCATGATCTCAGCGCGTCGAAATACGGGACCGTGTCATACTTAGCGCTATTTTTCTTTATTTATATGTTCCGAGTACCGTTTCTAGGGGTAATGCGTTCTACATAAGCCTGCTTCGGGTATGAAACCGAACACAGCCATGCTACCAAAACTCATCTATAGTCAGGTTGCATCGCAGGTGGTGGTAGGACATCGCATATTACGCAATCGAACACGTGTCATTCCTCTGGCTCGAACGCACCCCGCATGTTCTATATCTAATGTATAGCGAGACTACTATAGTTGGAAGCCTGCATTCAGTTCATGTCATAATCTTAATAAGCCCTTCAGGGAAACCGGCAAGGCAGATTTGAACAGAGATACAACATCACTTATTATGCGATAATAGTTATTTTCCAGATCAACTAGCGTGGAATCTCTCAATATTATCATTGAGTTAATTGCCGGACATCGCACTTATCTTGTGTGAATGGGTCTATTTTACATCATGGCTTATTTGCTCAAATCGTTACTCCTATCTTCATTTGTTTCCCGGGTACAAGCATCATGGGCTGAGGCATTTGGCCCTGCCAATCAAAAGCCAATAGGAGGGGAAGGGAGGGGTCGTCCGAATATAGTCTTTGTTTTGACCGATGACCAAGACCTCCATATGCAGTCACTTGACTATATGCCTTTTGTCCAACAGCATCTAATCGATCAGGGTACTTCCTTTCGAAAACACTTTTGCACTACCGCTCTGTGTTGTCCCTCAAGAGTCTCTCTATGGACCGGTAAAGCAGCGCATAATACTAATGTTACTGATGTGACACCACCACATGGTACCGCAACCCTGTTTTCTATGACCTATCAGTCTGTTCTGAAATTAACCGAGGAGGGCAATAGGAGGATATCCGAAGTTTATCAGTCAAGGACTAAACGACAAATATCTCCCAGTCTGGTTACAGAGCGTGGGATACAACACTTATTACACTGGAAAGCTCTTCAATGCTCATGCGGTCGATAATTATGATTCGCCCTTCGCCGCAGGTTGGACGGGATCTGTGAGGCTTCCTCAACGATACTCATATTTCATGCTAATGGGCTCAAGGACTTTTTACTAGACCCCTTTACGTACTGGTATATGAATAGCACCTATCAACGAAACCGTGACCCTCCAGTTAGCTATGAAGGCCAACATAGTGTTGATGTCCTAGCGAAGAAAGCAATTGGGTTATTGGATGAAGCATACGACGCAGGGAAGCCGTTTTTTCTTGGACTCGCTCCTGTAGCGCCACACGCGGATATACAATCTCCAGCCTTCAAACATGGCAATCACAGCAACCTGACGGAAGTTAAGTTTAGCCCACCCGTACCAGCGAAGAGGCATGCCCACCTGTTCCAAGACGCAAGAGTGCCGAGAACTCCAAACTTCAACCCAGATAAACCGTCGGGAGCAAGCTGGATTCGAAATCTGCGCAAACAGGACCCCGATGTCATCGAATACAACGATCATTCTACGTGCAACGTCTAAGAGCTCTTCAAAGCGTGGATGAGCTTGTTGACAACTTAGTACGTCGACTCGAAGATCTTGGGATCCTGGATAATACATTTTTAATAGTGAGCAATTCCCTGAGCTTTTCTTGTGCTTTTGGCAACTCCCTGGGTTCGAGACGTCCGCTTGGGACCATGACGGGGTTCAGATGCTTCGAAAACTTTCATAAATCATTCTCCAAATTGTGGTAACTGACTTAGAGTGTTGTAGTATTCAACCGATAACGGGTATCACATTGGGCAACATCGTCTACACCCGTCCAAACAGTGCAGTTTCGAGGAAGATATCAACATACCGCTCATCATAAGGGGACCAGGGGTACCAAAAGGGGCTGCAACTGACATTGTAACAACCCACACTGACTTAGCTCCGACCATTCTACAAATCGCTGGAGCGCCGTTACGCGATGACTTCGACGGCTTAGCAATACCGCTCACCCAGGCTGGCCTCGACCAAGCTAAAGACGAGCGACACGAGCATGTCACAGTTGAACATTGGGGATTTGGTTCGAATGAGGGCCTGGTACTTGACCAGTATCCGCGATTACGCTGGAACAATACCTACAAAGCGATGCGCGTGATTGGTAAATCGTACAACTTGCATTATCAGGTATGGTGCAACAACGAGCACGAGCTCCATGATCTTACTACCGACCCGGGGCAAATGGTCAACCTGCTACATCCCGATGAAGATTCGACCAGCATGCTACTAGGACTGCCCCTAGATAAAGTCATTCAGAGACTAGATTCCCTTCTTTTCGTTCTGAAGTCTTGTCGTGCACAGACCTGCATCCATCCCTGGCGAGCACTTCACCCCGGTGGCAATGTTGAGACGCTCCAAGATGCGCTCTCACCGCGGTTTGACTCATTCTATGCGGCAAGAACTAAGAGTATCGGCTTCGACAGATGTGAGTCAGGTTACATCCTAGATGCTGAAGGGGAACAATATGAGCAAGAGTCCCTCGAATCGGAGTTGCGCCGGGACTGGCATGAGTGGACGTAGGACTTGGACAAAAAGATAATACGCTAGGTTTGTCTATAGCTTAGTTCATGAGAAATTACCGACTATGATCTCGCACTATTCTAGTTAGAATCTCCAATTCAGCGGAGATAAGCTAGGTAGTCTGGGTAGGAGATATTATGCATGTCCCGTCATTTGCCGTCCAATTGCACCACCATCACCGTATATTATTGGTTCACCAGGCCGTCCCAAATCCAACCTGGTTTATTGATAAAACCCGACAAGGATGCAACGCAGCACGTCGGTGCCTATAGGCTGCAGTTTGCGACGCCAGAACCATCTCACGTTGTCCCTATATACCCTCTTCGCAGCTGTTTTCATATGACATTTCTTTTTGCTCTTGTAGTGGCGGGGTTGTCATAGTCAATTCGAAACAAGAGTCTTAACCTTCACTTACGCGCAAAGTATTATTCAAGATGTCCTCACCAGGTGAGACAACGTCACTGCTTCATTCTGGCCAGAATGGAGATACAGTCGATACAGACAACGATCTTACTATTAGTGACTCCCTGCAGCAAGTCCCCACGAAAACCCCAACACCCGATGATACAGCCAAGGACATAGAAGCCAATGAAGTCAATCCATGCTCCGATGATGCCACTGGTCCTCCCAAGATTAGCACAACATCACTTATTCAAGTAGTCGCCGTTCTCATGATAGGTTAGTTTGCCATTGGTCATTTAATCTTGCGCGAGCTAAGCTATCTTTCAAAGGGCTCTTTACGGCAAGTGTTGACGGGTCTTTGATCCTGGCAACCCACCCTAGAATTGCGTCCGAGTTCGATGCCTTGGAGGACTCGAGCTGGCTTTTCGTCAGCTTCCTGTTGGGAGGGGTTGCCACCCAAGTGCTGGTTAGCATCCGCCCTACTCTTTAAGCATCACGTTATCTAACACGGCGCAGTATGCGAAACTCAGCGATATATATGGACGCAGAGCAATGCTGGTATTCTGCTATGGGCTATTTGGTACTGGATGGTAAGTGAGAACTATGTCCGTATTAGAGTGTTTACTTAAAGACTAATTGACGGTACTAGTGCCATGATGTACGTGAGGGATTCACTGATTGAATAGCATCATGCTAAAACTTATCTAGTGGCCTGAGTCAATCCATGTGGCAGGTGATACTAGGACGTGTCTTATCTGGATCTGCAGCATCGGGGATGGCGAGTCTGATATTAGTACTTACAACAGGTAATTTTAATGCCCAAATTTCAGATACCGAAAGGGAAACTGACATTCACCGCTTCAGATCTGATCCCGCTACGTGAGGTTGCCTCATGGCTTGGCTACATCAATATAGTCGGTACGACAGGACGATCAATAGGAGGACCATTAGGCGGTTTTCTAGCCGATCAAGTTGGGTGGAGATGGTGAGTTTATTAGGCCCCCTGAGGCACTTTCGGAGAATATACGCTGACTACTTGCCTGAAGGTCGTTTTCTGGCCAGGCACCGCTATTCGCCATCGCTATGATTGCTTCTACTTTAGTGATACCTAACACAAAAGCGCCTGAGTCGCAAAGAGGCAATTCAAAAGGCCTCAAAGCTTGGCTTTCACGCATTGACTTGGCAGGATCGCTTCTACTTGGAGTTGGAGTCCTCTTGTGTATGCTTCCCATTGAGCTTGGAGGTGTCAAGGTGCCATGGACTCATCCACTTGTAGCCGGTCTCTTCAGCGCTGGCATTCTAACATTGGTCGTCTTTGCCATCAATGAAGCTCGGTGGGCAGAGGAGCCAGCGTTTCCTTTACGACTGATTAATAACAGGGATATCTTATCGCCTTATGTTGCTATGTGCTGCATTGCTGGCGCTCAGACAAGTGTGAGACCGTAACTAAGTCCCTATAATTCGCCGACTTGACTAACATAGCGGTTCTCTCAGCTCATGTACTTTGTACCATTATACTTTCAGGTCACATCCGGTGCTTCCAACACTATTGCGGGGCTCCATCTCGTGCCTGCGGTCGTCGGGAACGCAGTAGGGGGCTTGGTAGCAGGCTATTTCATACGGAGGTCGGTCTAAATCGATATTGAGATGACGAGCCTAGCATTATATCTGTAACTGACTACGTGTTTAGGACTGGCAACTATAAAGCAGTACTTCTAGGGTCTTCCTTATTTGCCTCAATTGGATACTTACTACTCGTTATTCGATGGTTCGGCAATACAAATTGGTGGGAGTCAATGTATATTGTTCTAGGGTAAGTTCCTTTGATCCTTGTTGAATGTATATTCACAGTTTATCATAGTGGTTTTGGCGCGGGAATGTCCGGCTCGGCTGTGTTCGTCAGCCTTAATGCAGTCGTTGAGCCAGTCCATAAAGCTGTCGTGACTTCTGGGATACAGTTAGCTATACCGATCGGCATGCTACTTGGGGTGACGGCTGGAAGTGCGGTAATGCTTGATGTCATCCAGAGAGTTCTAGACAAGAGACTTTTCGAAATCGGTCTGGATCTCGAGAGTAGAACCGAGGTAAGCAACAGTTACGTTTTTCTGGATATGATAGGGATCTGACACCGTCAAAGATTATAAAGAAATCTATCGCAAGTGTTGACTACATCCGACAACTACCCGGCGATCTGGAGGATATTGTTATTGGCGGATATGTCGTTGGCTTGCGGGCTAGCTTCGGTACGTTGAAATCTGAAAGACTAGTATCCTACAAGCTGACACTAGCCAAGTTGTTATTTTAGTTATCTCTCTCACAGGGCTTGCTGCAGGCTTCCTTCTCAGACAACGCCGCTTGTAGGTTAAGGAGGTATTATCCTGGTTTAACCTGGATGGGGAGCATCTTCTAAGATTGAGGAAAGGCACGCCCAGGAAGCATGAAACGACGCGAATAAACAAGAAAGTGGCTATAGACAAAAGAAAATGTGTACTAGTATGATTGTGTTCAGCTACCATTAGGAAAAAGAGAGCCTAATCCGGATCCTAGAACAGGAGAGTCCTGTGGGGAGGTCAGCTAAGAGCAGATAGGCGGCAGGTTTCGACGAGGCAGCAACTAAACGCGCGTTCAACAACTGTAGTCCTACTTGGTAGCGCCTATATCGGGATGTATCCTCTCGCATTTCTATCATGCCTTGGCTAGTACTCCGCATTTTGATGGTGGTTGCCTAACAACAATCATCAACTAGGCTGTGTAGATACGGGCTAAGACACCACGCACACCTTGAGTCAAAGAATAATTACCATTATATTTATATTATTTTCCTCGGGTGCCTCTTCAACCGTGTATTCCACTCTCAGGATCTTTTACGCACGGAATATTATGTCCCTGCAGCATGTTGCGTACCTACGTTGCGGGATTCTAACTCGCTTCCTTCGTTGCGCCTTTACCCCAAAAAGTTAGCGATTAACTGTTTTAATTCTGCATGCTAAGTAATAGAAAACCAATTGTACTGCATAAACATGCCAGGTACTTCCAGGAGCCTCGTCACGAGCAGACAAGGATATCACTAGCAAAACACGTTGGATAGACTTTAGTCTTCATAAGCAAAGGCTACTCTGAAGTATATGAATTGATCATGAAGCTAAGGGAGCCGGAGGTATAATGCAGCTGAAATTAGTGACAGGAGTCGGTTCTAAAGCCCCTATTCTTCCCAGGCTATGCAACCTCTGTAATAATCTTTTTATCCGAAGACCAAAATTTAAGTCATAGCTGGAATATTCATGCTCTGGATGGTCCAAACTTTATTATCGCTGCTCGCCAGACCTGAGTATGTAGCGCCTCCAGAAGTGGTGATGGTTTTACCAAAAGTAGCGTCTGCTGCCGCTAAAGTGATGACGGTGTTAGAGTATTTTTGAGCTGCGATGGTGCCCGTACAGCCGGAGTTGCATTCAGTGCCGGTGCCATATCCCGTCTATTTGGTTGTTAGTTTCTCTCCGCCAAACAAGAAAGAGGTGATAACTGATGCCTACCATGTACGGACCACTATCATACGAAAATGTGCTGAGTTGCTTTCTGGTAGCTACGTCCGTCGCTGTCTGCTTCCAGGTTGTTCCATCACTTTGTAGTTCATATAGAATTTCTACAGACATGGAGCCGGGGACCGGGGAGGCAGGCCCATCCAGTTGACCAAAAGAGCCAAAGAGCGAACATCGAATGCACCATTCACCAGTCGCGGCGCCACACCAAGTGTTGTCGGGCCAGGACTCGAGCGTCGTTTGCACCAAGTGCCCAGTCCCATTCGACATTCCAGGCCACAAGAAAAGTACCCCGTTCTGCGTGGATGGCGCAACACCTGGAAGAATTGTAGTCACGGCCTTTGTGATTCGTGATTTGGTCGGACCCAGAGAGACAGCGCCACCCCAAGTGTCTCGGCGATCTAGGGTTTTGGTTGGTGGGACTGGAGGCAAGCCGTAGAGGCTGAGACCCATGACCACCGACGGCAGAAGGGAGAAGAATACACTGGCCTTCATGATGAAATATGTAAGTAGGAAGCTAATATTTAGAAAGATGAATAAAGGTAGAACAAGAGTTGCGGTAGCAAAGGAAACAGTAACATCAACGATGTTCGAAGTTCTATTATGTATCCCAGCTTACCGTGCTACAACTAAGGGCGCCTAGACGCCTTAGGTAGGCAGCCTTGCCTTTTTGAGATCTAAGAGCAATATTCCCGAAAATCACAAGATTCCGCGAATGACACCCGGGCTTGGCATCAACCCCGGATCCTTGAAGTTAGTGGCCCCCCGAAATGGGAACAGACAAGAACGAAGACCGGGATTCATGTGGACGGAGCAGGTCCTTCAACTCTAGGCACCACGTGACTTACTTAGCATGAAACAAGACGATTCTGGTAGTCGCGCCATTGGCCCCATACATTTATAATGGGAAAGATCAAGATCATTTATTTGTGACCATGACCGATGCCTAGCTGCCCTGTGAGTTCTCTACGCCCAATATGGAACATATACACGCATTCTTCACCCCGCCATCTCGTCTCCTGGAGGACCTAATTCTCCGTCACCTGGTTCTCTCATTACCCCTTTCTTCGGCTCATTGCTTGCTATGATTAGCTAAAGTGGCCGATGTATGAAACTGACTAAGCTACATGACTGAGTCTGCTTCTTCCGGCCTCACAGAATCTTCAATTGATGCTTCGTCGCCAACGGCGGGCACAGATTCGGTATTTCTCTCCGATGTGACGTATGACTGCTTTTGAATGATACTTCATCCCTTGCTCGTATTAGATAATAATATTCCGTAACCTAGTTCGGCGTTTATAGAGTTTTGTCGCATATTCTTACGAGTGTAGGTATTGAAACCCTTCTGGGTAAGTGGCAAGAATACGTTGAGGTCGGGCTGGATTGCTGTCAAACGTGTGCAATCCGCTATTTGTAACAAACGCTGGTACCCTAAGGCTTAGAACAAGGAGTTCTATTCAGGAGAGCAGCATGTACTGTAAGCTTGGTTGCTAAGGCTTACAAGTGTACATCGAGTAGCTAGGTAAAGCAATCCTTTTCTGTCCACATGAGATTCTACAGGGACGGGTATGCCCGTCCGCCCAATCACAAGATACCATTGCACGACGAGGGGAGGTGTCTTGGGAGTAACATGATCATGGGGAAAATATATTAAGATCAGTGCGACCATATTCACTGAGTGGTTTGCACCATTCCTCAAACGTCCAAAATACGTATGCTAACGAGCCAACATGTGTATATTTGTGCACAATCTAAACTTCATATTGGCAAAATGTACAATGCGTAAGGCTTCCTGAGTGTGGATCACATTTCCGTATCAGCAAATCCCTGTTCCCCTCGACTACCGGCAATCTCGGCAGTCTCGACGAAATTTCTGATCTCTTTTTCTTCGCCATCTGACAGCTGGACCTCGAGAGAACCCCAGTTCTCCTCGAGATACTTGATTCTCTTCGTGCCGGGAATAGGAATGATATCTTCGCCCTGTTTCAGCAGCCAAGCGATCGCTAGCTGTGCTGGTGTACACCCCTTCCTGTCGGCCAGCGCCTTAAATTGACTGACCAGTTTCACATTGGCTTCAAAATTGGCACCACTGAATCGCGGCAGCGTGCTGCGGAAGTCCCCTTCGTGGGCGAGAGACTCCTGTGTGGTATATGCGCCGGTCAACAGCCCTCGCCCCAGCGGTGAGTAGGCGACGACGGCGACACCAAGCTCACGGCAGGTCGCGAGGAGGTCTGTACCTACTGGGCCCTCGATATCCAAATCAAAAGATGAGTATTCCATTTGAACCGCGTCGACGTGAGCGATCTTGCACGCGCGGCGTAGTGTGGTGGAGCTCACTTCAGACAAGCCGATATACTTTATCTTCCCCTCTCTTAATGATCCTGTTAGAAGGGTCTTCCTTGTCACCAGGCCAAGGAGTGTTGGACTTACGCCTTTAGTTCCGCCATGGCCCGCATTGTCTCCTCGATCGGAGTCTTCGGGTTGGCACGGTGCATATAGTAGAGATCAATAGAGTCAGTGCCGAGTCTCTTTAAGCTTGCTATGCAAGACTGCTTGCAATACGCTCCCGAACTGTCAATCGCGCGAAGGTCGGCCATACCCTTGGCAAACCCGAATTTGGTGGCAAGAAATATTTCATCTCTCTTTCCTGTCCGTTTGAACCACTTTCCTACGAGCTCCTCACAGTCTCCGTATAAACTGAAGAGGGAGGGTTTAGAATGTCAAGTTATATCTTATGAGGGACAGAGGCAAGGGGATAATACTTACGCGGCGGTATCCCAGTTCGTAGCACCTAATTCCACCGCGCGATCGAGCACTGCAAACCGCTCTTCGTCGCTTGGTGCCTTTCCGTAAGCAATGGACATTCCCATGAGACCAAGTCCCAGGGCTGGAACTTGTGGTCCATTCTTGCCAAGTTTGCGAAGAGGCACGTTCTTGATCGGCATACTGAGGTGTTGCTTTAGTCTTGCCCGCGGTCAATCTAGCGTGAAATACTGGACTGTTGGTGTAGGCACATGAAGAGCCACCCTTTTTCTAGATGTGAAGATTCATTTTTATATCCAAGATGGCGGAGTGTTCAAATAGATCCGTTAACTCCTGTCCACAGCATGATCCAGAGTTGTAATGAGGGGCAAAGCATCATAATATCCAAATCCCTGTCAAAAAAAACATTGCTTGATTTGGCGAATACAAAGAAGTCCTGACATTCCTAACATCATTGGTGGCGGTTGACTACATCGGAGATACTGAATAGCTTGGCTGATCGATTGGCTTGAGTTATCGGGTTTTGCATTCTTATCACCGGAAAGGTGCAGATTAAGCGGAGAGTGAGCCAGGTTGATGGACACACTGACGGCATACCCGGGACTGTCTACATGCCGTGGCCCTATATTTTTCGTTCCTGATGAACCACGCTGAGAAGCTATTTAGACTGGCGGCAGGCAAACCCTATCGACCCGCGGCATATAAGTTCTTGATAAGTGTTTGGAGACCCTTCGGCGAGATTTCGAAAGCCGCAAAAGCGCTTCCAGGGGCATTGGTGGTATATGAATGCATTACAATGGCGAAAATTGATGTCCGAGCGTCAATCCATTCCGTTCGACCTCTCGGTGGATTAAATGAATTGATTGCGAGGCCTGATTCGTGCACTCCTTTACCTCTTCGAGCCATGGGACCATTTCAAGATGCCCAAATGTTGTTGTTGCTGCGGAAGCAATTTCATACATTCTATGCTTCAACTGAAGATATACAGTAGCTTTTCCCTCTCTGACATGCCACATGACTAGTGTAAGGCCCAGTTGTTGCTGTTGCTGTTGCTGCAAGAGCGCTCAAGGCTCGCCACACACCTACTATACATACACGCACCGAAAGGCTCGTTGATTAGTTCTACCGGAATGTGTCAGATGGGTTGGTGCTGGGAGTGAATAGTAGACCTGCCTACAGCTAGGAGGGTAGAAGTTAGGGCTCAATAGTGTGATTTAATTGATTCCTGAACCTCCCAAATAAAGGGGGGGTTCCGGCTCATATATATATACACAAATACGGCTAATCCTACCCCTAGGGTAGTAGGATTTAGTCACCTGACAGAATAACCCAGTAGTACTTTTAGTATTCTTATCTAGCCCGGAAGTACCATCGTCCTGCAGCTAAGTAGCTATAATCTTAAATTGGTAGAGGATGCTGTAAAGGCTGTTAATAATCTTCCAGTCATATAATAATAACCGCTTGTTCAACGACGCAATTTGTCGCAGAACATGTAAACTAAAAGGAAGTACAAAAAAATCGACATAGTACAGGTTATATATACAATTGTCCGCTAGGGGCTACCGCCTAGTGGTTTAAAACTAATAAATAGCAAGTAACCAGATAAAGCTTTCCACTATAGCCTGCCCACCACCCAAAAGATTAAACGGAGATCTACATATCCTTATACACGTAGATTGTCGTAACCACTGAAGTCGTGAATTGTCACACGGATTAGATCCACGTGACCCCCCGAGCGGGGTAGTGAGACATTTTGTATATATATAAAGGCTAGTCAGGCCCCAGAGCCCTCACAGGAAACTTACTCACTTAAGAGCCTTTGACGCCATAGCCAATTATTAGAACATTAGGAATATGAAGCTATTCCCAAGTCCAGAGACCCTCTGCCCTTGTGACATGAACAGTGCAGAGCTCGCCTTGTACTCCTCGGAAGTGGTTATATACACGTAGCCCTGGATATCTTTATGTATGGAGACTTAACCAATCATGACTGAAATCCCAGGATCAGAGGGGCTGTTCACCACAGGGGCGAAGAAATCTCCAAGTCCCGCAATCCTTGACAGGGGCATTCACTCACCGGCGACACACATGAGTTAAAAAGCTTTCTGTATATTAATCAGATGAACATTGTGTTTTGTTTAATAGTAAATTGGAGTTATTTGTTTTTTAATTGGGGAGGCGTCCCCCGATCGCCGGGATGACGATTGTTGAGTTATCATATATTGGTCAAGCATTGGGGAACAAGTCTAGGTTAAGTACCTCCATATATATAGGCGGATGTGTGTGGGGCGGAGTACCCAGCCACTGGATTTACCAGCCCCCCATTTCAGCAACGATACCTATTATGCTAGTAAGCAACGCTGGATGGCCAAGTAATGGGGTAGATGGACAACCAGGCTTTACGATAGATTTAGTTATCACCTTCGACACCCACTAACTAACTTTCCATGTTTGGCAGAGGCTGAGTAGCAACCGACATGGCCGCCCACCCAGTCAGCGACGATTTAGCGAGCTCCACCCCCTGGCGACGACTCGCGAGAATTTGACCCTCCAGACATGTGCATCGCCACTACAGCGAATGGAAATGGAAAAACTGTGAACGACGCCTTAGATTCTGGATTGCCTTACCACATTAATAGACAAGGCCAGAGCGACACTCTCATCGTAGCACTTGAGCCATCAGATGAGACGACAACTGCCGATGATATTAGCATCGGCCGCTCTACAGAAGGGGATTCGCGGATTGGAGGATGTAGCAATCAGCGGCAAGAACACGACAATACTTCTCACGTCTTGACTAGTACCCAAAGCCAAGACAAATCAGAAAAACATGGGGAACCCTTGGACGAGCCAGTTCACTCGACAGACTGGATGGGAGCGAGAGCCTGGGCTAGATCTGAGCGTCCTAACTCCCGCGCCTCAGTCTCCTCGCATTTGAAGAAATTTACGCTTGCGCGAACAATACATGGGGAAGCGATTACTTTCAAGGCATTTCTCAGATATTGTGGCAACTCAGAGGATGACTGGGATATGGGTGCTGATTCTTTCTCTCTTTCCCTGCCCCAAGGAGGAAAACTCCGTCTTGAACGACCAAAAACCATGGATGAAGAGCTAGTCGTAGCTTCCGAGACAACGAGACCACCAAGTTTCCTTGCAGCTCTTTGGGGAACTCGCTCTACAATGGATCAATATAGCCCAAAGTCACTGAGCCAAGAGGACTGTTGGGAGTTGGCGGAACGTCAGTGGGTTGATTGGTTTGAGCCCTCTATCAAGCTTCCATTTGCTCGATCCCGTGGATGGCCTCAGTTATTCATATTCTCGGAAAAGAATAGAGACATATTTCTATATCGTGGTTGGGATCCAACACATGCCTTGCAACATACCGAGAAAGATGTTGTAAAAGTTTGGTATCTCCGCCCCATAACCCCATGTATAACCATCACTAGGTAACTAATGCGTGATAAGGACGCTGGAGCAGGAACCTCTTAGTCCGCTCGGCCCACAACAACTCTCAATCACATATCATATTTTACACAACTGTGATTTCCCGCAGTATGAGACTCTTCTCGAAGATGCCGCTGCTTGCTTGGTTCGACAACATATCGGTCCTTGGCAACCAATTGACCTGTTTTGCCAATCGGCTTGCCAGCTTCCCCACGCTCAATACGGTAAATTTCTCTTTCACTATCGCCTTCACATGTTCACGGTCGGGAATGACAAGATCGACTTCAATGCTCTAGGTGAGGTTAGCCACTGTAGAGCCAAAGGTCGCTTTCCAAGCAATAGAGCTACTACAGACTTCCCCATGTCGGAACCCTCTTGGTTCTATGAGAGACGGATATCAATCCTTATGATTGACAATAGCACATCTGACCCTGGGACGATTTTTTTGATGTATGACAATCGAGGGGGTGGCTTTTCACCCCAATGGGTCCAGTTTCGAAACAACGAGGCTGGTAAAATAGACGACACGACGCCCAGAAAAGGGGCTAGAATCCTCCATTCACTTATTCGATACTATTATGTTGAGTGGGAGAGAGCTTGGCGTGGCTGTCTGGACCGTATTGACGCTTCTGTCAAGATCACGGTATGTTTGAACGAGCTATAGGGTCCTTTTTGAGCCAGCACTAACGTTAGGGTTCGATTGAAACAAGCTCGAAGATGTCTCCGACGATGTGAAGCTCGACAGGCTGATGTTTGACGGTCCAAAGTTCGAGCGTTCACGATCTTATTTTGCCACCCTTCAACTTCTTCGTATTTTCTCCGACCACATAAAGGAGACAAGACGCGACGTTGAATGGATCATGGATAAAATTCACATTGAAAAGCAGGAGCTTATCAACGAGTGGAAGGAAACGCTCAGCAACCTCAAGAATGCCGAAGAAAGGCTCCTACAGCGCATAGACACGAAGACAGAGGATATCAAGACTCTGAGAGATGGAGTAGGATATCACCCCGCCCTGCAAGATACTTGGTTTATACTGACTTCTCTTTCAGCTATTCAACTCTACAGCTGTACGTGAGGCAACGAGGTCTACCGAGATGAACAGATATATCATAGTCTTTACAATCGTCACAGTCATATATGCACCTCCCAGCTTTATCTCGGTAAGTCAGGAATAGCCAATCCTCTTTAGTGGGTTTAGAATCAACTGAACAACATCTTAGACTCTATTCGCCACCCCCTTGCCATACTTTACCAAGGGTGACACTGGAGAATTCAAAATGGCGATAGGTATTGCCACGGGGACCACTGTTCTAGCCGCTCTGATACTACTCGGCATCTCCAACTCATTCGGTGATATCTTCCAAGCTCTGCGCAACTTTCTTCGGCCCAAGATCCATTTACTTCTGAGAGCGTTCCAGCAAGAAGTCAGCGGACGATTGCTGAGGGAAACTTCGGTGTTCGCTCGCTCCGTAGCAGACGCATTTGATAACAGCATCCACGCTTTAAGGAATTTCCTCCAGAGAAAAGCTAACAAGGTGGAACCCCAAGTCCAGCTGAGGCCACTCGAGCAACAGAAAAAGAGAGTCATGATGGCTAGGAAAGAATATGAAAATACGGGTGGCACCGCGCAAGGGTCCCGGCATTTTGACAACGGGCATTCTCCAAGCGAACCCGGCTATAACATAGTGTGAAGACGCGCGCCCCAAAAGTAGATAGATGGCCGACGTGGCACTAATACAAAAAGGAATTACAGTCGACTCCAAGGTTGATCGTGATACGCTCGTATGGCACACTACGAGAGATGGTGTGAAATACTAAGGTAGCAGGGGGGTTAAAGCTACCACTGAGCGTAATCCCGACTTATAGCTGGGATACATAAAGAGCCGAGTCTCACCCAATTTATAGAAAGGAGACTCAAGAGTTAATAAAATTAAGTCCTAACCCATACTTCCTACCTACAGGCTACCTACTTGTAACTTATCTTCACTCGAGATATATCCCCCTGGACGGATAGATAGGAGGTCATAGCACAACAACTACCTGGAAAAGGCATCGACGTCAACTCAAAGAGTAGAGGCGTCGAGCGTCCCTTTCAACGAGAGAGGAAATCACCGGCGTGGAATGGAGCGGTGAATTCCTAGGGGTACATACATGATCACATCCAGGCTATAGAACGCCGCACAACTTATCACTAGTAACACATCCTCAACGCCTAAGTCACACTATAACTGGCGACTCATATCATAGGAAAATTCGTAAATCAAATCAAGATTCGCGGAGATGGGACAATTTGTCTGTATTCCGCTGGGCATTTCAATTTTGCGGTCGGGGTCGGTAATCTAATGGCGCCGACCATAAAAGAGAGTAAATGTCGTACCTGTCTCAGAAAGGCCGGTAGCTAGAGGTGGTGACTCTTCTCCCCCGCTGCCCCCCAAATACTTCTCTCTTTCTCCCCAATGCCCCGAGTCTTTGTCTTTCCCTTTAACCTCTCACCTGTATATCTTCTATCATCACGAAGCTTGGTGAGGACTGTTCCTGCAAATCACTTCTTATTTTCAGTGTCACGATAGGTTACAAGGACTCCGCTTTCGATGTACCCTCTCAAGGTGCGCCCGGACCTAGCCATGGAGGTCCCATTGAACGGTTTCTCTTCACGTAAGGATGTAACAAATCATCTCAAGAACGCCGGATTCACGGACATCAAGGTCATCGACGTCGAGAACTACATGGCGTTTGATGACTACGACGTTATCTGTCGCTTCCTTCTGAACAAGCTTCCGATGGCGGCGGGGGCCATTGCCCAGATGACCAACGAGGAGATCATGAAGACTCAAGACATGATGGCCGCCGACCTAAAGTCACGGTACCCTACCCTGCCCGCCAAGATGAAGGGGCAGACCAACATAGCTTATGCCCGTAAATCACATCCACAGACACCAACGTCCCACATAAAAGGGATTGGCAGATGGATTGCACAGAGGCTTTGCTGACCGCGCCTGTGATAGGCCAGTCCCAACTAACCGCAGGTCTGAGATCTTGTACCTTGGAAACTATTAGATAGGCAGTCTTACTGTCAAAGAACTTCACCAAATTACTCTTTTATATTGAGCATCTTGTGTACGACTAGGTCTGAGGTTGAATACCAACCAACGTAATAGTTCTAGTATCGTGATTAATTACATCAAGAGCTAAATTAACTCGGAATCGTGAAGTGACTCTATCACAAGCGACAGGCAAAGAATTTACTTATGTTTTCTTTTTGGTGCTTACATGTACTTACTGTAATAATCTTTGAAGTGTATAATAGTGAACCAAAAATATATTTGCTGCTCAGAATAAACCAGGAGGCTTGGGTGGTGACGACAAATAGATCGCGGAACTACCCCGTCATTGCGAGAGAAAGGATAACGGTGTATATCCGTGATAGAAGAGGACATGACAGGATGATCGAAACGTACGAGCGAGTTAGGCGCATGGTGAGACGTGAGATACATGAGATACCCGAGAGAGCCAGTCGCGTGTGGTCGAACCTATGGGAACCGGTACCATTGTTTTTGATTTAATTTGTTAATTTCCATGCATGCATTCTACCATATCCCCTTCGTGGGTCATCCATTCAGGAGACTGGCGCTCCGGTTCTACGCTTCTTTTTATAGTTGACTTAGTAGATCAATAATTGTGTGTTCCCTTTGGATTTATGACCAAAGTTCCTATGATGTGCTTGAATTGACTGACTGTTTGGCGCTGGATATATAGATGTAGGTCACCTAGAAACTTATATACGCCTCCCATTTCGTCATCTGGCAGAGGATAGGGGTAAGCCTTTTTTGCGGGTCCCGTGATCCTCACCGACCAATGGTCACAGCCCCTGAACCGCATGCATTGCTGGAAGGCTGCCAGGCGTTGACACTTGTCATTTAGGCATATGGCACTCATAGCAGGGCTGGCAGGGCTGGCAGGGCCCTTGGGGTCGTCGCACCGCAACAATGAGCCAGCAGAGCACTCCGTACTGAGTTATTAATAATGCGTTCTTAATAAGGCCACCATTGCGTGTTGACGAAAGAGGCTGCCAGAATAACAAGATGGGTAACTTGACAGTGCTCGGCGATTCCGACATACATGATATCCTGATCAATCTGTCGAAACCGGAAATCCTGGCATTCAGAGATGTGGTTGCACGGTGCCTGAGCGACTATTCAATCACCAATGAGCGCAAGTATCAGCCGCTCCCAGGGGTGATTAATCGACCTGAAGGACAGAAATGCCTCTTCCGACCATTTACATCTTCCGATTCTGTTGGGGCCAAGATTATCGTTCAGCCGGCGCCGACATCGATCGCCGCCGGTGCGTTGCATGGCATGATTGCTGTATGCGATTCGGACGGCTTGCCATCTGGCATTCTTAACGCCGAAGAGGTTACTGGTTATCGCACCTCCCTCAGTGCGCTGATCCCATATCTCTGGCGCCGCAACACCAAAGGGATCGTCGTGTTTGGTGCCGGGAAGCAAGCACTTTGGCACCTCCGCCTCGCATTAGCACTCCGGGGCGATGAAATCGAGTCTATTACTATCATAAATAGGACTGTGTTGCGGGCAGAGAACCTAGTAGCGAAGTTAAAGGAAGAGAACGAATCCCGATGGAAATCCGCAGCCAAGATGCAACATGTCGATCCTTCGCGCTCAGATTTTCAAGAGTGTTTGAAGAATCATCTCTTGGCTGCTGATGTGGTCTTCTGCACAGCTGGTGCGACAGAACCACTGTTCCCCGCAAGTTATATAATGACAAAGGGACGAGAGCGACAACCTTATGTATCCGCTGTCGGATCGTGGCAACCGGATATGATCGAGTTAGATCCGGAACTGCTTCGCCAGGCTGTGGAACAGGTCTCACCTGGATCCAAAGCTGGTTCGGTGCTCGTTGACGACCGCGACGGGGTACTCCATCACTCCGGAGAGGCTATCCGGAGTAAAATAAGGGCTAAATATCTAGTGGAAGTGGGAGAAATCGAAAGTCTGCGACATTACGAAAGTGACAAGGCGGCTTTAGAATACTGGTTGAAAGATGGACTGCTATTGTACAAGAGTGTTGGCGTCGGTATGATCGACCTTGCCGCTAGTAACGCCATCCTGGCCCTCGCCCGAGAACGTAAACTGGGGACTACTATCTCACAATTCTAGTCAATTTTGTACGACTCAGTCTCAGACAAGTATATACACGTATGTGCGTCTTCTTTAGTGGTTCTTTACATGCTATCATATTACCAAGTGTATTAAACTAAATGTGAGACTATAGTGTTAGCGATCGGCGATAGTTAGTGTTTTATATTGCTTTCGAGCATATTTCGACTTGCTTCAACTAGCCCAGTATAGCAGCATAATGGATGCTGCGCCTTGATCTACTACCTCGTCTACGCACGCCTTCTAACTGCTCGTTGCTGAAACATTGTTTCTCTTTCTGGAAGCTGGAGAAAAAGTGTATTAGTCGGTAACCTCCTAAGCTGTGTATATCCCCTGTGGTATAACGATAGAAATGGACGCCAATAATATCCCTACATTCTTAAAATCTAAGATAATCCCTCTGGTACTGTCTGGAGGTTTCCAGTAATATCGTAGTTAGTATCAATAATTCTATCGATAATCGTATCAATGGGGCTTGTTTCAGTGTCTCAGTTGCCATGGACAATGCCGCGGCGTAGCCGAAGGCGTCACGCTCGCACTATTGAGAAATGAAAGTTTTCGTATCTCCAGCGTTGTCCGACCGTAGAGGGCAAAATTTATGAGCTTAATGATTGTCGAGGTTTTAGCCTATCTTTTATCAGCTGTCTTCTGGCAATAATGGCGATTTGGGAGGAAGAGAGAGAAAACCTTCGACCAGCCCGCAGAATGGCAGACTCGCTAGACTGGCAGGAACCACACGCACACAATGCGAAAATCAAGCTGTCGTTTTCCCCAATTGGGTGCTGTCCACCCCTTCGTTGGTCCTTTCAGGACCCTTCCCTCTGGACTTCACGATAACTATCCAATTCCAGTCACAACACCAACATTCCGCTATCACCCATCATCGTTCACCTTTCGTCTCGCCCCTTCTCGACTAACCCGAAGTTTTGCGTTGGGTCCCTATATAAACTAATCTCGATGACACAATTCCGTGTTCGATCAAACTTCTCCACGAAGTACCGTTGCTTTCACCATGTCTAACTCAAGAACAAATAATGCTTTTTCGGCGAGAATCCGTCTCGATAAGCCTTTGGCCGCGGGTACATTTAAGAACGTTTACATTGGTGAATATACCGGAGGCACAAGGGCCGGCCAAAGATGCGTCGCTAAGGAATTTAAGTCGGGTTCCGTTTACGAAGACCATTATTTTGAGGAAGAAATGAAAGTGATTCGGTGCGCGCAAGGGGTGATCGACGATTGGGCGCGCGCTGAGATTATTAACGAACGTATCCTTCTGAACATACCTCAGATCTGGACCTATAGAACCGGCATCAAGGCGCTCATAGAGCCAATGATTGAGAACTTCGAGAAATTTAACAGCAACAGCGGTTGGGTCGCCGATACAGGCGATCCATGGAGTGAAGCAATGCAGGCTCTCAGCCATTTCTCGTACCACAACTCAGGTGGCCAACTTCTCTTGTGTGATCTCCAAGGAGGATCATATCAGGATGGGTTGTAAGTGACTGCATTTTTATACCTGTACTCCGCGTGCAAATTGACAAGCTCACTGAGGTCATAGAATTCTCACAGACCCTGCTATCATCTCACAGGATGGGACGTACGGTTTAACCGATCTTGGCCCAACGGGAATCCGTTCTTTCTTCTATCGGCACTGGTGTGGGCGATTCTGTAAAAAGGAGTGGGAGAGGCCTAGTTACCAAGGGACACCATTGGTTCCAGTAAGGGAGGGAACATCAATACTTAGTTTTCTTCCAACACGACCTAGCCGCAACCCTCTCTCAGCAACCCAGGAGTGAGATTCATCAATACGGACGCCTATGGCGGGGAATAGGGCGTCAAACATGCTAGGACGTTAACACACACTAATCTTGCTAGAGCAGTTGCGCGTACCGGATCTTATATAGGCATATCT
This sequence comes from Xylaria polymorpha, assembly GCA_003426235.1. Lineage (NCBI taxonomy): Eukaryota > Fungi > Ascomycota > Sordariomycetes > Xylariales > Xylariaceae > Xylaria > Xylaria polymorpha. The sequence goes on along the minus strand of NQIM01000147.1, from coordinate 14,010 downwards.
AGGTAGACGAAAGCCTGTGCGGTCAAACACAACGAGATGAAATAATTGATGGAATGAGACTAGAATATTAATAATTAGAATAGATCACGATATATTCGGTTTTGATGGCTTTGGCGGCTCGATTATGTCAATATACCGGTTTCGCGAAAATTTCTCTACCTGACCTACACAAGAAACAGGGACCCGGATATTACCAGACAAAGTTTGAATAGTGGACATAGACATGTCTCGGATCTTACTATGCTCTGGTTGCCACAGGTCGTCTTAAATTGTAATTGTATATGGAAAGATGCTTTACATATTCATATTATCCTGGTCATAGACCGCTACTACCGTAATCAGATGTAGAATGTGACAATACCATGTAGTTGATCGACGTCCCACAGCTACTCTCACAGCTATTCATATAGACGGAACTAGATAAAGTAGACAAATAGTCCTCAATAATCCAGCACGAATATGCAACGTGTTCAAGAAATGCTGAAAGAGGGGCCGAGAGCGAGGCTTCTATATCTACGGTGAGACCCCTGTGAAACTAGTCATATTCTTTTGTTGTGATATCATAAGACATTTCAGACACATGGACTTTCCGTAAGCTCCGCATTAACTAGTTCCACTCCAGTTCTCATGACCTGTCTTAATTCGCTTCCAAAGGGGGTTTAACGCATCGTTTTAAACAAGAACAACCGTGTGAACCTCGTTTACAGCTTCACCAATTATATGCTGATATATCCCGAGGCGTTCAAAAGCCAGGCTATTCGCGCCATCCACACGGCGCAGCAGCAAACAAACCTTGCTAGGAAGTTCTTCATCTCCGCTAAGAGTCGCCATCTCAAAATACCAGATGTTAGCTAGGTCGTTCTGCAAAGCGTCTTTTTCCGAAGCAAGGTCGATCGCGACATGCGGCGTTGTACGTAAAGCCCCCTTCAAGCTCATCATATAATTCTCGTCATCCTTCAACCTCCCGAGTCGCCCCTCGAGGGTAATACCCCCCTTGACTTTAGTCTGGGCAAGATCCGACTGCACATCGAAGGAGATGACTTTGGCTATCCAGTGCATTGCAGCCTCGGTTTCGCCTACGTTATTCGAGACTTGAGTCTCGGAATCTGGCAACATAGAGGCCCAGCTCCACGTTGGGAATTGGGGGGTCCTTCCCTTTGGTGATGGCATTTCGACGAACCAAACTAGGCTGGCCAGGGCGTAATTTCCTTTCCAAATACCGCCGATGAATTCATTCCCCGAAACTTCTTGTATGACCTGACCCAGTCCCAGAATGGCGGTAATCCGATCTGACGGGTTGGTAACTAATCGATTCCCGTAAGTTCCCAAAAGTCGGCAATATGCAGCGAAGTGTTCGTCTATAGCAGGGACTTCAGAGTCAGATGCCATGCGGTGTGCTAACGAGTTCGCGTTCTGCGACTGAGAATCTAGATGATTTTGGAAGTATGTCTTAGCTTTCATAGAGTCTGGGAATTGTATAGCTCCTCGGCGCCCATCGGGATCATGTTCGGAGGCGGTGGCATCTAGACATTCCCAAAGAACTATGCCGTCGCCGTAGTAAAGAATTCTTTTGCTGAGAATCTGCTCCTGTAAAGTCCAAGCTCTCGTCTCGACTGGGCTTCCCGTGACTCCCATGAACGGAAAGTTCGCGTCAGGATAGACGGCTAGATAAGATAGAGGACGAGCCGGGCGGACGACCGAAAGATCTGAATCCCTGACAGGAAATATCTCCCGTATGAAATCCCTCTTAGGAAGTCGCATATGCAGTTGTTGGGGGTTAAAGAACCCGTCCGGGTGGGAGCGAAACAACCCATCGCTAGAGCTATTACCAACAGAGGTGGTAATTGTTAACGTGGCATTCGCGTAGACTTGGGTCATTTTGACTGCTTCGCGCAACCAATCTTCGTTGTCGTCTTGAATAATGCAAAGCGCATCAATCCATAGATACTTGAAACCCATACAGCGGGCGACGTGGATGGCATCAAGTAGTGTACGCGGTAGTTCATGGGGCGGAATTGCCGTATAATATCTTAGCAGGTTCTGTTTCGTCGTTTTGTGTGCATTAGAGGATGTGCCCCAACAGTAGGACAAAGCACAATAACTATGACGTGCCCCTTTACTCTCGAATAAGAATGGATCGTGTGTCTCATCCCCAACATCCACAACACGAGTAGGCAGCATAGTCAAAACTTGACTTTGGCCACAAGCTTCGTGACTCGTGCTGCAATTGTGCAGCCATGATTTAGCAACTTGAAAAGAACTCAACGATGAAGTTCCATTCTCGTAGTCACAAATCGGGGGCGACTGTTTAATCGTCCTCTCTTCGTTTTCATTAGCCTTGAATAATACCAGATTGAGAATTATGCGTCACAACGCACCATCAAGGTAACCGAGCCTGAGCTCAGCTGCAAGGTCGCCAATGGTGACATGAATTTTGCTGGGAAGATGTAGGTGCAAATATACATGAGATGTTGGAAGAGGCTGATATTTGGATAGTGCGTCAGCAATGTGAGGGCTGTGGTTTTTGACTTTATTCAATGCTTGCAGAAGTACACGACAGAAGCGACAGCCTGATTTGGCTGACAATATCAAGTTCTCTAGAGTTTCATGGTGTTTGAAGCAGTTTTCAAAGGTCTGATTAGCACGCTCACTCAAACAGCTACATGATGTATAGGTATTAAGCGTTTGATATTGAAAGCATAGGGAACAGAGGCTATCCTCGGCAGGCTCGATGTTGAGTCGTTGTGCGACCGAAGAAACTGCCTTGAAAAAATCGCGAATTAGTTTGTTTGAATGGATTTCTTGATTTCCGTTAGGTTTAGTTGTTGTATACTGCTTGATATTGCAGGCCGCAAGCATGAATGCAAAGAAAGGGTGACAGAGCGGAGGGGGATACCAGTCAGAATGTGACGCAGCAAGTAATAGGCAATGTGCTGCTTCTTCACGCTTATCTTGTTCGTAATTGATAGTCTCCTGGGTAGGAGAGAATGATGCCCCCAGCTCAAAAAGCACATTCATGATATTGACTTGGCGATCAATCAACGCGAGGTCGAGAGGTAGCCAGCCTTCAGAAGGTTTATTGATATTGGCGCCGGCACGGGCCAAGATCCGAACCATTCTAGAATCGCCGTTTCTGAGAGCTTCGTGGATAGGCAGAACATACTCGTGCTTATCCCCTGGGTCGCCATAATCCCCGATCTCATGACCAACAGTTCGTCCTTGACTGGGCATATTAGGGTTTGCGCCTCGGGCGAGGAGCAACTCAACACCTTCAAGATACCCAAGACGGGTCGCCTCCTGAAGCGGTGTTCGTCCCAGAGAATTGAGAAAATGGACGCCTGCGCCATGGCTAAGAAGATAATCGATCCCATCAAGTTGTTTTGTAGCTATCATTCGATGTAGTGGCGTGTTCCAGTGTGGCCAGGCGCTCACGTAACCCCGCAGTATCTGGAGTTCACTCATCGACCACCTCGTGTCTGGCAACCCGCCATCCGCAAGGAACTGAATGATTCCAGCTACATCTTTTGGACCTGCGGCACGAAAAGACTCGTGATTGGGCATGATGCTTGATGGTGCACTCAGTTTAATTTGACATAGTAATAGCTCTTGATGCCGTGAGGCCAGATGAGTTAGTAGTAACTATCCGTTTAGTGCGCAACCCCTTCACACCACAGTTTTTTCGAATAGGATCTGGTAGTTCAATTGCGAACATAGGCCTAAACCTCTTAGTTATGTGCTTAAGCGTCAGAACGATGTTGTAAATGATGTTGTAAGGAAGATGGAGAAGTTCGCTTGCGAACGCGTGTGAGGGGTAATACCGAGCACTGTATTCTATACTGTATGTCTGCCAACTCAGAGACTTGGATCAGGTAACTCATAAGTCAAAACGTAGTTACTATAAGCAGCGATCTCTTAGAGATCCCTCGCAAAGTTTAGATTGAACCCTAGTATTATATTTGTCAGGAAAAAACTTTTTTTTTTTTTTTTTTCAATCGAAGCCTAAAAGGTTAGGAAATACCCATGTCTAAGTATATTCCGTAGGGCTATAATTCATCCGGGGCACGACAACGAGGCGCCTAACCTAGGAGAGTGGGATGGCCAGTATTTGTACGAGAAGCACTTCTGACCAGCTGTACGTGAATGTGGCAGCACAGCACTCATAAGGCTACTAGGACACCTGATCACTTGACGCAAAGAAAAGCTCTTTCTTGGTTCTAAGTCTATCTATCGCGGAGGAGTCTCCAGGAGTGCTATATTATCACACGGATCCACATAACCACTCCCTGAGCGGGGTAACACGAATACGAAGGCATTGTGTGTATATAAAAGCTAGGGAGGCCCCGGAGCCCCCCCAGGAAACTTGGAAGGGAAGGCCCCCCCCCAAAGGGAACTGGNAGGGAAGGGAAGGGAAGGGAAGGGAAGGGCCTTTGACGCCATAGCCAATTAGTAGAGCATTTAGGAATATGAAGCTGTTCCCAAGTCCAGAGACCCTCCCCTCCCCCCAGTGTACCAAAAAAACAAAACCATTCCAAGCATCTCTAGTATCCTGCCTAGAGAGTTAACTTGAGCCATAAACACGATGCTTTCAAGTCTTTCAATCTTCTTATTGACAACAAGCAGTGTGGAAAGCCATCAATACTAGACGTTTGACACAATTGTTAGTAAGGGTACTGTGGCCCTTGGGTGTCGGTCCTGGTAATGTCTTAGGAACGCTCTGTGCCGAAATAGCCATTCACGGCTGTCTTTCCGCAGCCTGGCACGCTACAGGGGTACCTGAACCAGTCATGCTCTGTTACCATATGCTGATTATATTCCATCTGTGTGTCAAAGTATCGATGATAGCAATCCTCAAAAGGACACACTGCATATCTGAACCCGCGAGTGGATGTATTCTGGCCCTGATTGCGATGGCAGCCATCGCATGGGAATATGGGGGGCAGTGGGATACTGTAACCTAACAAGCACCTTTTAGTGAACCCCATTCCGTAGTGGCACTTTAACGGAGACTTACTACCGGCGGGACGCTTCCCAACATGAGATGTGCTTGTATGTCCATGTGTAGCGTCTTCAGAATCCGCTGTGTAGTCGGAGGCCACTGAGGGAGGGTTAATCGTAGCGGATAGCCCTGAATAACTCCCAGATGCATTCAAGTACCCGGGAAATGCATCAATGCCAGAGATAGCGTGGTCATTTGCATTGATAGGAACACCGTTTTGGTTGGATGTGGTAGGGTATGCATCTTGGGTAGCACCAAGTTCACCCCTTACATATGTCAGCTAGCGCGAAAAAAAAGCCTTACAGTGCTGGGGGCGACGGAGGCCGCCCAGGAGAGCGGAGCTGGCCAGGTGAGCTGGCCATCCCATACCGGCAGCTGTTGCTGCTCTGAGAGAAAGCCGTTGCTAGGAGTGTGGGTTTGAAGAGCGGTAGGATTCATCGTTGGGCCGTCATCGAGTTCGACGTTGGAGGGAAAATCTGGGACCAAACCCGAGGCGTGATGCGTGGTAGGGTCGATCGTCGAGAGATTGCTGGCCTCGAAGTACGAGAGGATGGCCGGCCAGTTCCTGTCCACAAACTCGTTGAATCTAGCTTCATCCATTCTGGCAGAAGGTGTTTGTCGTGACATGGCAGTCAAAGTGGGCAGTTCAACGGGTTTCGACGCAGCAACGGAGAGTAGTGCTAAAGGAGATGAGGTTGGCGAAATGTCTAAAGGTGAAAAGGGGGGAAGTTGGCATTCTAGCTCTCATTATGGTAGAAGCCCCTATGGAAGCCTGTAGTACAATGCTGTTCACCCTGGCCCAAGAAAATTTTTCGTTTGGGGTGTGAATACGGTATTTTTCGTACACCCTGGATGCTGTTATTCAAACAGTGAGGCGCTGCAATGCTCACTGCATGGTACGCTGCATAGGGTGGTGATTGGCTTCGGGTAAGCCTTGTTGGGGTGGCCTGTGAAGTATCTCGGTACGGTACAGCAAGGAATCATCTATGTTGACAGGCGAACACCATTCGGGAACGTTCTCGGAGGGTAACAGCTGCTTCTGGAAAGATATCGGCATGCCTAACAAAAGGCAAACCAATGGATTATATCCTAACCATCACGGCTCACGCACAAAGGCATCATTCCATAGAATAGGTTTTCAGACCATCGAGATACTCATATACCGCTATACCACTATCAAACGGGTATGAAGTGCTTGATACTTTGCTCTAGTAGTGTGTACTTGTAGCTGTATGCCTAGGCTTTTTACTTGGTGTATGCCCTCTATGCAGCTGCCCGTACTTAATCCCACGCACTAAGTACTGATGACATTACCTCTGATGAAGTAGCCCCTTTCTCGGGCGAGCTCCCGAAAAATAAATATACCAAAGTCCAAGGGAATGTTTTGATAGCTCACCACGATAACATTAAAAATATTCATATCCTCATTATCACTAAGAGGCAGGTGTTAAGTGCCTAATATTTTTTCCCCAGTTGTGCTTTCGGGGCTCTAAGTCCAGGCTATCGAACCGCTGCACGCTGGCTAGGTACATAGCTCGACTCTGCCTGGCTAGGTATCTGCTGTATCTTTTTTCCTTTCGGGCCAAGACTCTACGGCGAAGTAAAGAAAAGGGAATTTGTTGAATCCAAGGAGAGTTTATTGATAACCCTTTAGAATTGCGTTCACATACGACAAATTAGAAATCTAAGACTAACAAAGCATTCATCCTTTGCTATTGTACGGGAATCAAGCAGGTATTAGACGCACGTTGAAACCGGAGCGTGGTACCAAACTGCGCTCTATACATGCCAAGAATGTGACCCTATTCCCGCCACCCTGCCAGTACGAACAGCAGCGTAGCATCCGTCGCGCCAGTGACCATTTAACACACGGTACTCAGCCGTAATTCAAAGCAGCAAATCAACAAAGAAAGCTTCAGACTTGCACCTAGCCCCAACATCGATCTAATCTATCAGGGGCTCAGATGCTCGTTCATTACATAATTTTTAATATTCAAGGCAAGGAGAAAGAAGAGAAAATAGCAATCAGACATAATTCATGCAAGGTATAAAAGAAGAAGCATCCCCGGGGAGCCGAGTGAGAAGAAGAACGATATGGTGACGGATTACTATAGGGGCTTGTAAAGATATTTATCTCACAGAGAATCCCGTACTTGGACAAGGGGCTATGGAGGACTCAAGCCCTAATTAGCGACCTAGAAGATCTATAGCTTATACGTTGGAACAGCCTCGATTTTCTTTATCCATTTTCGCCCCGGTCCCGCTCTATACTAGGTATTCCGGTGTACTCTCAGAGACTAGGAAAATATGGGGTGGCTGAAAGCTGAAGACTCGTACGGGGCCTGGCATTCGTATGGCGATGTTCATGAGCCAGCGTCATGTTCGTTCGACAGATGTACAATAGCAGACACATATAATCCAGTGTATTCACATCGATAAAAGGCAATATGTATTTACGTCCTTACCAATTTAGGGCACTATTTCAAGAGCGTAGTCTAAATATGGCAGGACCCCACAACAGGATCTCCTCACTCAGAGCTTGTGAAGTTCCCGTCGCAGACAGTTGCTTACCCCCCCTCAGGTGCTGATCAGTGCGACTGCCCGAGACAGAAGTCGGCGCCTCCTCAATGTTGTACTCCCTAGTGACCCTGTCCACGCCACCCTGCTTCTCAATCTCTTGCCATAGGTTCCTATCCGTAGGGAAGAATACCCTCTGCACCGCTGTAGCAGCCAAATTAGCGCCCAACACGATGAGTATTCCAATTATGGCGACGGTCCACCAAGTAAGGCTCTTCCCAAAACCGTCCACGAAGCCGTGATAGATGCGGTAGTGGTCGCCCCGAGAATATTTGACAGGCAAGGCATCGATAGTAAGGAGGAAGAAGAACCAGAATGATATCGATAAAGTGAGGGCAGCGAGTGGGAGCCATGTTTTGTTGTGCATTTCGAATATGCTTCAGAACGAGCAAAATTAGGATAACTTCTAAACCATTGAATAGGGGAATGGGGCGGCACTTACAGGATCTTGACGTTGATCAGCACAATGGCGACGGTCAGGGCGAGGGACCCCATTGGGAAGAGAGAGTTGTCATGTGATTGGTCATGGAATCGGCCATTGTCGGGGAAGCTGGGGAGACTATACTTGAATTCGGCCCATACAATCAAGAACATAATAATTGTGTCAACAGTGCCCGTCAGCAACCAGGCGATGCATTTCTTAAGGTTAATGCCTTCATCCCGTTGACCAAATGTGTATAGCTCAGGAACTGCAAGCAGGGTCTCGGCCGATAAATCCTGTTCGCAAAGCCCGAGGAAGAAGACGGGTAAAGATGTAAAAGCGGTATTATACGCCGTCAGGCTCCATGGCTGATAAAGTGACGTCCCGCTATAGCCGTTGAAACCTTGGTACTGGGCCTGGACAATGTAGAAAACCCATTCTTTCCAAAAAGTGCTCAGGATGTATTTACTTGTTCTCAGGCTAAGCCAGGGGCGTTAGTAGTCATGATTTCATCTCGTCCGGGGAGATGTTAGGGGGAAGTTACTCACTACAACCAATGACCATGAACAAGCAGAAGCCGTTGAAGAAATCGGAATTGTGCAATAGAATAATCCGCTACCCGAGCAGCCTGAAGACCCTCCCGGCCAGATATGCCAATACCCACATGAGAGGCTTGAATCATGGCAATGTCATTGGCCCCGTCGCCGATTGCCAAAGTCACGCAAGACGGGTTCGTTTCGCGAATGCCTTTAACCAGATTCGCTTTTTGGCTAGGCGAGGCACGACAACAAATTACAGAATCGATGCGAACAGCAAGTTCAAAGAACATGTTGTTCAGAACTGGGTTTTTCTCCACGAGACTTAAAGTATGGCCATCAATGACAAGAACCGAATGTGAGATACGATTGTACTCGATCTCGGCGAATATGCTTCTCATTGTTGCTTGTGGGTCCTCCACCGCTGCGTCGAGCGTATAGATCTCAGAAAACGACTTCGCCAAGTTTGCCGAGCGTGCGATGTTGATGGCGGTTTCACGTTTGTCGCCAGTTAGCATCCATATTTTGATATTCGCCCGTCTCAGTTTATCGATCGTCTCAGGAACTCCAACCTGAAGCCTGTCCTCAATCGCACTCGCACCGGCAAGTTCAAAGTCTTTTTCGATAGATTCTGCAATCTCTTCGATACGTTCCTGCCTCCCTACGAGGCTAGTAGCCGCTTCCTTGAAGGCAGTGTTCCATACTTCGTACTCCCGATCGCTTATGTACCTGTACCCGTAGAGTAAGATACGCAGGCCGTCCGTAGCATACTGGTCAATGTGCTTAAAACATCTTTCAAAGACCCTCGCTTCATCGGTAGCGATAGATTCGTCGATAACGCCATCACGATTCTCTTCACCTTCATCATCCGAAAGACCCGTGCGCTCACTACGCATAGTGCGTGTTTCGTCATCCGTTTGTCTACTTGCTCTGCTCAAACTCCTGAGATCTTTCGAGTTTCGCGCACTGTGTGACCGGAAGAAGCTTGAACGTCGTCCATGGCTATTCCGCAGCGTGGCCATGCTTCTGCGCTGCATAGCTCTTTCGGCTTCCATGCTGTGGCGTTCGCGGGCTTTTCGATCAACCTCACCCGCTGTCTTTTCTGCCAGTTCCGATAGTCTGAGACGGCTCATGATAACATTATCGGCACCTTTACAGATCACACAGATCCTCCCATCCGGCATTCGTACGACGATCGACATTCGCTTTCGGTTACTACTGAATTCGATTACTTTCAAGACGTTGTATGTTTCTACGCCAGGCTCCCCAGATTGATCCCGTACTCCGAGCTTGATTGACTGAGCGGGACGGTCAATCAGAAGGTAGCCCATGTCTTGCGCCGCTTGTACGAGGGCAACTTCATCTGGGGACGCGGCCTGGAATGTAATCTTGCCATCCTCGGATGTTTCTGGAAGGCAGGTGTGGCATAGAGCAATACACAGGAGAAATTGCCGGGCTTGCTTGGAGAATGCTGTGCTGGGATATTGTCGGATATAGTCGAGCATAGACTCAGTCCTTGATCCCGGGGTTGAAGTCGATGGTCCCTTGGATTCAGGGCCCGCGTCTGCTTTCGCGTCCATGTTAACATCGCCACTGGAAAAGTCTGTGGCCCCTAGATTCGTGGGATTGGCAGCCTCGTTATTCTGGCGTAGCATTCTTTCCACGTCTTCTGGGCTCATATTCATGGCGTGGAGCCAACTTGTCCCGCCAACTGTAAGCTTTCGAAATTGCATATTGTTTTCGGTTAGAGTGCCAGTCTTGTCCGAGAATATGTAACTCACTTGACCCAAATCCTCAAGGATAGTGTTGGTATTGATGGAGATGGGTGTGTCCGTTTCGGCATCGTACATTTCGATATCGTTCATCAGGTAAGCCTGAAACACCTTGACAAATTCGATGACAATATATAAGGATAGTGGAATCAGCGCATTTAAAAGGATGATTGTTCCAAAAACGATGGCCGGGCCGGATACGGGCGCCACCGACAGGAAGGGGTTCTTCCTCTCATATTGCCGTTGCCAGAGGACATATCCCCCACTGATTCCTGCCGAAATAGCGAGCAAAATCAGCACAAGGGCTACCACTATACGATTGGTAAACCTGCTGATCCTTGGTGATTTTGTGTGCACATATTGATTCGCATTCATGCGAATTTTGCATTCCTCGCCTGTGTTGACGACGACCCCGATGGTCTCGCTGGTGTTTCGTATCGTGGAACCCCGAAATACTACTTCGTTCACAGTCAATGGCGAGGTTTCGCCCTCAACGGTTATACGGCCTTCGAAGTGATAGAGATCAGCATTTGGGTCTTCGCATACAAGCTCGGCCGAGAATTTCTCCAGCCCCGAGATCGTATCGCATCGGCCCGCAACTAGGGTGGAAGGCTGCTTGCTTTTCAGGTTCGTCTCGCCATCCAGCGCCATTGTATCGATATACGCTACAGAGTTGGCTCCGGTCGCATGAAGAAGGACAATGTCGGCAGGGACCCTTTCATTCCTCCCTAATCGAATAATGTCGCCTACCCTGATGTCTCGCCACTTAATCCGAGTCCACCTTCTTTCGTGTTCCTTTCGCGATTTAGGCTCAGCTGCTGTCATGTCCGTATTATCCTCACCCGTTTGGTTCTCTTCTCCAATATTTCTACCGAAAAGCTCCGGTGGCTCAGCGGTTGATCCCTTGCCCAAGGTTCCACCTGGTTCGAGCACTGATACGAGGGCCATATTATCTTCCCTGTCTAACAAATACCGACGGTAATCATCCCATGCTTCCTTTGCCATGATAAGCGCAATGAATGCAATTAAGGGACCGAGAGTCGTAACCTTCCCGGTTGGGCTCCACCCGGGAACTTGTTGAAGGATACCTATTACCAAAAAATAGAAATTGGCTAGCCTCCCAAACTGAAAGACCACCTGCTTGGGAAAGAAGGACAGAAGAGTATATCGATTAGACCGAATAGAGTTAGATATGTAATGCTTGCCGCTCCGTTCGTCTATGAGAGGCTCGTTTCGGACGGCACCGGAATTCACGGGTATGTGTCTCCCATCTTTGCTTGGCGGAAGAGGCTTTTGGCGCAGCAAGCCCTCGATAATCCACTTCTGATAATAGTGCTCGCCAGACTCCTCCACCCTCGCTTGCCATTTCCTCGCTTGCTTCAGGCAACGATCGATTCGCACGCGGGACCTATCTAGGAGAAGGCCGAAGGAATTCCTCGTGTCGTTTCCGATCGATTGGTCGTCGTCCGTTTTCTCGTGGTCCCAAGCTGGCCTACGCCGCTTGCCGGTTGCGTCCCGATATCCTTCGCGAGTTCCATCTCCATATTGGCAAGGGATATCCACCGTCGCAGCATCGGCAGAAGCGCCAGCGCGAGCATTCATTGAAGAGACCTAAAACAGCACCTCCCAACAGGAGTCAAGCAATCTCTGAGTTGAAATACTACTCGCTAATGGCACATCCGGTCACTTTGCGTTTGATATCGTGATTGTAGTCCATACGACCACCGTCAGCCGAAGAGTGCTGTCATTTGCTCGCACTGATGACGCGAAACAACGTGTAACAGCTCGAAAGTGTTCGGGAAGACAACAATAACCTCTTGAGTCTAGAGGGGGGAAATAATATTAGGCGATGAAAGGAGGCATGAGTAGTAGAGCGCCACAAAACACTCAGACTTTGCGAAGTCATGCTTCGCATGATCCTCGTCATCGGGATCCGACGGACCATCATAGCCACAGACGGGGATTGGTCATTCAGCACGTCCTAGAACGCCGAGAACGCCCAGCCCTATTTCCCAGCCATAGCGCGAATAGCCAAGACAGAAGTCACTAAAACTGGCAGGTAGGCTTGGCTGGGCGCCAGTACATATATACTTAACTAGAGGTATTCAATACTTCACAGACTCAGTTGTAGTGTACTTACCTGTAAGTAACTTCGTGCAGACTACACCTTCTATAATTAGGTTAGAAGAATTTCAGTAATTGCGCCGTAGCTAGGGCGGCTGCGTCGAGTGATATTATACTGTAAGTTGACGGCAGAAAGAAAACCAAATGCCACATCACAAAAGCATGTGATTGATGGAGCAGTCAAGGATAAACCATATAACCTTAGGTAGGAAAACAACACGGAAACGGGTAGGTTAGCCTGTTCCATACTACCGTATGATGCTACAGTACTAGCAAAGTCCAAGATGATCGACCTGAGGATGAGCGTCGTGCGCGCCAAGAACCAATGGGAACCAGTGCAATTAATAGCAATCTGAAAATCACACAGCTAGCTAGCTGTGGAGCATCACGAAAGGAATTCCCAAGTGGGATAGCGGAACGGTCGGAAGACCACCTCAGGCTAAGACATCGTTAAGCCACTAGGTCAACGGCGTGAGACATTGGTCCAGACCTGGCGCCTGAGAAATAGGTATACAGTACTCTGCGCCCCGGAGGATCCAGCCGTGGAAGATCCGCTACCAACCGACCCTCCGCAAACAGCAGACAACGCGCCTCAGGAATAGTAGAAGATGACGTCAGCGCGGGGGGTGGCAGGGCAATTGAGTGTTGATAATCGTGTGTAAACAAACAAAAATTAAGAGGAAACCCGTTCGCGATGCCGCTAATTAAGGTATTAATGGAAGGCCATCGCTAAGAGCAAAGTCAATGCTTATGAAAGTTTAAAATGTGAGCAATAGAGTTGTTTGACCAAAACAGACCAGATTACTGTCGCTGCAATTCGAAGCAACCCAGGTATTAATAAATGTTGACAATCAAGTACAAAAAGGTAGCACCATCTCATGTTACGTTATAGTTTCTTGTCCCAAAAGATAATACCTAGTAACAGAATGGCCGATTACCACTGGTTAGAGGTCAATATTACTTCTATTGATTAGACCTTAGCGTACATTTAAAAGATGTGATGTTAGTGATACTAAAAGCTCTACTGACTATTTTAAAACTATAGTGGAGAGGATTCCCCAACGAGGCCCTATATATCAATCAGCAAAGATTTTCAAACCGAAGGTAGATATTAGCCTCCAGCAGCTCACCACTTTTGTAGCAGAGTAGTGAATCCCTTCAGATGAGGCTATTCGCAAGCGTGTTTTGGACCCATCCGGTAGACGTTCGGAGGTTAGACCACGTGATCGCAGACAGTGTCACAGTTCCAACTGCTGGTAGGGCCAGTATTGACTTATTGTTATTGCACGAGGGAGGGAAAACTATCAGAATTAAGCGATTCCAATTGATTGATGATTAATTAAGTTTATTGTGTGTAAAGTTATATTTTTGCGTTTGTACGCGCTATATTAAATAGGTATAGGTAGAAAATCTACTTAATAGGGCTATTATTTCTACCCCTTAAATCTAATATACTTTTTTAAAAAAATTTATATAAATAAAGCTTTTTTATAAAATAAAATCGGATTTAAATAATTTAAATTAATTTAATTAAATTAAACTTTTTTAATTAATTTAATTAAATTGAGCTATTTGTTTTTAAAC